>JAKVQF020000894.1:0-67741 GCA_023091115.2 Trypanosomatidae sp. Fi-14 | reverse complement strand
CTGCTCACTGCCTTGTTTGTTGTTGTTGATGCTGCTGCTGCTGCTGCTGCTGTTGTCATCTTGTGTACACGTGTGTGCACTGCCTCCGCCAACCAGCTCCTGCGCCGACGACTGTGTCGCCGTCATGCTGCAGCGAGTCAATACGCGAGGCGAGAAGTAAAAGACACACACACACACACACACATTGTGCAGTGTGCACGTGTATGTAACATTGCCTTTGTGTATGTGCATGTGCATGTGTATGTGTATGTGTATGTATATGTGAGTGTGTGTGCTGTTATGTGTCGACCTTGCCTTATTGTACACACACGCATATACACACACGCATATGTATATGTATACATACAAACACATATATTGTACAAGTTATTTGCTTGCGCGCACTTACGTGTAGACAAGGTGTGAGGGGTGTAGTGCTAGTCAAGGCGTTGTTTGTTCTCGTGTGCGTAGTGTTGTGTGCACGTGCATCTGTTGTACATTCTGCGTCGTCGTCGTCGTCGCTGTACACGCGAGCAGGTAGGCAATCGAGCAGGCAAAAGGCGATACAAGCAGTCACGTTTGTTGTTTGTTTGTGCGTGCTTCCTGGTCTATACATACGTACGTGTGTGTGTGTGTGTAGGCAGTTGCCGCTCTGTACGTGACCGCAGACGTGCCTGTACACATACAAACATACATACGATCGCACTTGTACACACGCGCAACCGCCGTCCGTGCTGCAGTGTTTTCCTTTCGCGTAGCGCACGTGTGATTGTGTGTGTTCGTGTTCTTTTGTGTGTGTGTGCACCTTTGTATACACATACATTCGCGTACACATTGTGCAGTCGCCAAGGCCGCCAGCGCCGCCGACGACAAGCGAGAGAGGGAGAGTGCAGCTGTACGCAGCGGACGAGAAGCAAGAGCAACGAGCGTGCGTCTGCTGCTGCTATCACACTATACCATCCACTTGCGTGTGTGTGTGCTACCGCGCGCGCGCGTGTGTGTCTGTGTCGTGTACGTGTGTCAACAACAGCGAGTACAGCTACTCTTACACACACATACACACATACACACAAAAACATACACACGCATACATACAGATACGAGCACTTACTCTGTTTGCGTGACGCAGTCACACGCTAGCCATGTTCAGCGGACAAGATGCGTCGAAGGAGAAGAAGGGTGCGAAGCAGACGGTGTCGGCGAAGGCGGGCACGGAGCGTCGGCAGCGGCAGCTCATGTCGGTGCGACACAAGGCACACGATGACCTCATGAAGCATCTGCGCACCGAGGGCAACGACGAGGCCGAGGACGGCGCAGCGGGCGCGTCGAACAAGACGGTCTGGGACTTTGACGTCAAGTCGGCGCCCTCGTCGGTGCCAATGTCGCTCTTTCCCGAGTTTGTCAACCTCATGCTGAACGGCACGACGGAGCGCGAGGTCTTTCAGGGCACGATGCTCATACGCAAGGTGCTCGCGGTGAACAGCAACCCGCCGTACGACGTCGTCTGTCAGCCACCGATACTGCAGCGCCTCATTGAGCTGACGACGCACAACCAGTACCCGGAGCTGCAGTTCGAGGCCGCGTGGGCGCTGACGAACATCGCCGCCGGCACGACACAGCACACGCTCGCCGTCATCAAGTCGGGGGCGGTTGGTCCGCTCATAGAGCTGGCTCGCTCGCCCGACCCAAAGTGTCGCGACCAGGCGTGCTGGGCGCTGGGCAACATGGCGGGCGAGAATGCCGAGTGTCGTGACTTGCTGCTGAGCCAGGGCGCGCTGCCGCGGCTCATTGAGGTGATGCAGCGGCCACAGGAGCCGGTGTTTGTCATGCGCAACGCCTCGTGGGCGGCGTCGAACTTGACGCGCGGTCGGCCCGCGCCGGACTTGTCGCTGACGATCGACGCCGTGCCCATTTTTGCGGCGCTGCTGACGTACCACGACGACCAGGTCATTGGCGATGCGCTGTGGGCGCTGAGCTTTATCAGCGACGGCAACAGGGACCGTGTGCAGTGCATCATTGACGCTGGCATTGTCGAGCGCGTCGTTGAGCTGCTCATCTCGTCCTCGACGATGCTGCGCGTGCCGGCGACGCGCATCGTCGGCAACATTGCCTCGGGCTCGGACGAGCAGACGCAGACAATCATCAACGCGGGCGTGCTGCAGCACATGGGCGCGCTGCTGAAGTCGCGGCGGTCGATACGCAAGGAGGCGTGCTGGATGCTGTCGAACATTGCCGCGGGCAAGACATTCCAGATTGACGCGCTTGTCAACTCGGGTGTGTTTGTGCCGCTGCTCGAGTGCTTGCGGCAGCCCGAGCTGGATGTCAAGAAGGAGGCGGTGTGGACGGTGGCGAATGTGTCATTTTGCGGCACACCTGACCACATCAAGTACCTCATGAGCGTCGGTTACATTGACGGACTGTGTGAAGTCCTGAGCGTCACCGACTCGAAGATACTGACGGTGTGCCTCGAGGCACTGCAGCTGTTCCTGCGCCTCGCCGACGACGAGCACAAGGCTGGCAAGTGCGACTCGAACTATGTGGCTGAGCAAATGTTGCACAATGGCGCCACACAGATCATCGAGTCACTGCAGTCGCACACGGAACGGGATGTGTACAACTTGGCGCTCAGCATCATCAGTGAGTTCTTCCTCGACGAGAGCGAGCACTTTGGCTTTGGCGGTGGCGAGGACGCTAATGTCATGCAGGACTTGTTCAGTGCCCCGCAGCCTGGCGCCGAGGGCGGTGGCCACGACGGTGGCATCATACAATTGTAGCAGCACACATGTACACATATACACATACTATTGTATATATATACACAAGCACAGCGCGAGCATGTTTGTGTGTGTGTGTCGCAATAGACGCTGTAACATGCGCTATGGACGGCATCGAGAACGACTGTGTGTGTGTGTGTGTGTGTGTGTGTGTGTGTGTGTATACGCGTACATTACAGCGCGTAGGTAAACATAAGCAAGGCGTAACAAGTAAAGCGTGTGTAAGCGCAATGGTGTCGCTCGTTCTGTGTGTATGTGTGTGTGTGTGTGTGTGATGCATAAGGACGCCGTAGGCAGCAAGTGGCAGTGGCACATGTGTAATACGGTGTGCAGAGGACGTCGATGACGGGAACGTGCGGTGGGCGAGTGTAAGGTGGCACATGTGCGCGTGCGTCTGTGCATGTGTGTGTGTGTGTGTAGTAGCGGTATGCATGGATGCGCTTCGCACAATGCATCAGTCACCTTTGCACACATGTGCGCACATGTGCTACTGTGCGCGTCCACACTTTTTCGCTTTGCTCTGCGTTGCTCTATACACACGCGTCACTAGTATAGCGACACAAACATACACACACGCACACAAGAGACTGCAGAGTGCGTGTGTGTGTGTGTGTGTGTAGCGTATGGCGACGTTGCGGCGTGTGCTGGCGGTGGTGCGTCGCGTGCGCACCTTCTCGCTGTCGCACAGCTGTCGTGCGCACCCATTCTTGTGGTACAGCGGCTTGTGTACGTTGTTCATTGCGTGGGCGAATGTGGCGCAGTACAAGCGACTGAGGCCGCTGTACCCCGACTACGACAGCTACCTCGGCCAAGACGCACAGCAGCTGCGCGCGATCAAGGAGCAGGAGCTTGCAGAGGTGCAGCGCTACAACCGCATGGTCAGCAACATGCGCACCAACATTGCGCATCGCAACTAGTTGTTGCTGTGAGCATACTCATACATATGCACAAACACGTACGTGTATGTATGCACGCGCGTGTGTGCCTGTGTGCTTGCTCGCTCGCTCGCGTGCACGTTGCTTTGCCTTGTATCCATGTTTGTCTTGGTTAGCAGTAACAACACACACATCTTTTCTTTGTGTGTGAGTGTGTAGTGCACATGGCGCACGAGGGTGCCACGTCGCGTGCGACGCAGTATGTCGAGCTGTTTGCCGCCCGCGTCCACCAAGTCACACCGCGCTACCTTGTCAGCGGCTTCTACCGCGACTACTCACTCACGGTAGCGCTTGCTGCGTGTGTCGTGTCTGCTGCGCTTGCGTGTGGCGTGTTCGCGAGCACGCTTGCGCTGCTTGCGTGGTCTGTCGTGGCGCTGATGAGCAGCACACTGCTGTACCGGTTGCTCGGTGGTCACTTTGCGCTAGACGGCGCCGGCGTGGCGGACTGGCTGTACGACGTGGGTGTGAAGAGCAATGTGTGCGACGTGCTCGACGCGCTCGCGCCGCACGCGGCGGCACGACGCTCGTTGCGCGTACTCGTCCTTGTCGTCATTGCGCTGTCGCTCGCCGTTGAGCTGACGGCGTGGCTGCGCTTCAGCGTGCTGCTCACGGCCGCGTCACTGCTGTGGGTTGTCTACCTGCTCGCGCAGCCACGCCATGCTGTCTACTCGTGATGCAACGTATAACATGTCTTTCTCTCTCTCTGTCTGTGTGTGTCTGTGTGCTTGCTTGCGTTTATGTGTGTCACGTGGACGCGTTGTGTTTCTGTTGCAGTGACAAGTATACATACACACATGTACGGCGAGCGTCGCTATGGCCGTGGCGACGGCGCAGCAGCGACCGGGGCGGCGTGGCGCAACACAGAGGCGACACGTCACATGCACAGCCGTGGCATGCGCAGAGACGATGACAGTGACGACGACGGTGGTGGCGACAGTGGCGCGTATGCGCGTCGTCGCCGCTACGACGCACAACACTCGCGCAGCGGTGGCGGTGACGCGGACGAGCCGTTTGACTACAAGCGCGATCGCAAGCTGCGTCGCCGCGCGGACAAGCTTGCGAAGAAGGAGCAGCGCATGGCGGCACACTCCCGCTGGGTCGAGCAGCGCCGCGCCGCGCGAGCGCAGCTGCTCGCACGCGCGCAGCAAAAGCGTGAGCGGCGACGTGACGTTGTGCTGCAGCCAGCGCCGCAGCAGGATGTGTCGCGCACTACACCGCAGCAGGATGTGTCGCGCACGACACCACGACAGCCACAGCGCCGCGCAGACGACGATGACGAGGCGACGGTGGCAAGGGCGAGGCGGCCGCGCAAGCGTGTCGCCGCGCGCGAGCAGCCTCGGTTGCAGCAACACGAGCGCCGCAGCGACGAGGCATACGCGGCAGCAAAAAGCCAGCGACGGCAGGACGGCGACGGAGAGGTGGCAGCAACAAGTGCAGGTAACACGGCGGTTGCCACCACCGTCGTCGTGCCGCGTGACGTTGCGTTGCGTGTGCGACGCTGCGTCAACAAGCTGTCCGTGTCGAATGTTGTTGTGCTGACGCGCGAGTTGTCGGAGCTGGTCGGCAGCAGCACTAGCAGCAGCGAAAAGCAGACGACGGCAGGCGTGCGTAGCGTCGTGTCGCGTGCCATGGTCATGACGGCTGTGGTGCAGTGCGTCGATGCACTGTGCACCGTGGATGCGGGCGTGCTGACACACGCCGGCACACTGCCCCTCGCCGCTCTGCTGCGTGGGCTACAGCTGTTGCACGGCGCGCAGGTGGCCGCCGAGCTGCTCGAGCAGTTGTGTGCCGCCCTTGACGCTCACTTGACTGCGGCGCACGAGAGCGCGGCGGACAATGTGGCGAGTGTGCTGGCGCACTGGTATCTGCTCTGCGGCCTCGACGCGACGTTTGCCCTGTCGCTGCTGCAGATGCTGCTGTCACGTGCGTCGTTGTGCTCGTCACGGTCGGGTGCACCACACTATGACGTGGCGGCTGCCTCGTGCGCGCTCGCGCTGCTGCGTGGCTGTGGTGCAAAGCTGATGAAGGAGGCCGCCGCGGGCGTCGATGCGGCACTGCGCGACGCGCGCGAGCGCCTGGCACGGGCACACGACGTGACAGCGGCAACACCACGCAACAATAGCGACGACAACAGCAACAGCAATGACAGCACGGCGTCTACGGCTGCTGCTGTGCATACGGCGATTGAGGGTGTGGTGCGCCGTGACGCACGCGAGCTGGCCGCGACGGCGTCACTGCCGCGACTGCGCGCGCTTGTTGGCGTCATGGGTGAGATTGTCGTCGGCCACACGCGCAGTGCACGGCGCAGCACCACGGAAGCTGAGGTGCCCATCACGACGATGCTGAATGAGCTGTGTGCACTGCTGCCCGGTGGCGGTGGTACTGACGGCGGTGTGAGCGAGCAGCAGCGTCGCACACTGCGTCGTGTTGTGCAGACGGCGAGTATGTTGTGTGGCTTGACGTGGTCGTTTGTGCGTGCGCCGTCGAAGCCGCCGCGGTGGCACGACCCGGTGGCGCGGCTGCAGGCGAGCAGCAGCACGCACAGCACCCACGGCAGCAGCAATGACGACGACAATGACGATGACGACCACGGTGCTGCTGAGCAACGCATGTCGACAAGAGCAACAAGCACAAGCGGCAACGCAAACAGTGCAAAAAGCAACAAGGACGACGACGACAACGACGACGAGGAGGCGGCGGCGGCGGCGCTGAAGCGACAGCAGATACACGCCATGCGGCAAGAGGCGCGCGCACTTGCCGGTCAGCGACTGACCAGTGAGAGCAAGCGTGCCATCTTTCAGTGCGTGACGAGCGCGTGCGATGACCACGAGTGCTACACACTGCTCATGCAGCGCGACCCAACATGTGCGCACTTGCCCGATGTGTGCGCGGTGTTGCTGCAGTGCTGCTACCAGGAGTCGCACTACAATGACTACTACACGGCGGTGCTGCAGCGCTTCTGTCACGCGCGTCGCGCGCACGTCAAGACGCTGCAGTTTGCCCTGTGGGATCGCTTCAAGGCGGTGCGCGTTGCCGCCGTGGACGTGACGGGCTACCTGAACTTGTCCTGCCTCATCGCCTCCCTCGTGGAGCACGGCACGTTTACGCTGTCGCTGCTGCGCGGTCTCGACTTGGACGACACGAACAAGGCGATGAGTCTGTTTGCGCGTGTGCTGCTGCTGCGCCTGCTGCTGCAGCTGCCCGCGGCGCGGCTGACGGCGGTGTTCTTTGGCGGCGACGGCGTGCATGCGCACGATGTGCAGACGAACACGGCAGACTGCCGCCGCTGCCTGGCGACGTTTCTGTCGCATTACTTCGTTGACGAGGTGGTGGCGTCGCGTTGGCTGCCGCACTTTTACGACGTGGTCGCGTCTGGCACGCCGTTTGCGCTGACGAACACGTCAAGCGGCGCGGACGACGGTGACGCGTATGATCGCATGCTGCGGCTGTTCATGAAGCGTGTGCGTGTCGCCTACAAGGCACTGCGACACGGCATCGAGTAGTGTGTCTGTCTCTGTGTGTGTGTGTGCCGCGTAAGCATAACATGTCGAGTAAGCACAAGAGAGCAACTGCATGTACACGTGCGTAGCTTGAACATGTGTACGCACAGACACACACACAACGTCACGTCTGCTTGTTTGCCTGCTTGTGCTGTGCGCAGATGTCATGTGACGCGACAGGCGCGCCGCTGCCGTTGCTGCCGTGCGTTGTCGACGTGCAGGCGCACGTGTACGTTGACGTGGTGGCGGTGGTGCACGAGGACAGGCACACGCACAAGCCTCATGACGAGGACGACAACAACAACAATAGCGCAAAGGCAGACGAGGAAGGCGAAGATAACAAGGACGGCGACGGCAGCACACGACACGACGACAAGGTACGTGTGGTGACGAGCGGGCAGGCGCGGGTGCAGCTGTGCGATGCACGCACGGACGACACGGCGGCTGTTGCTGCGCCGTCATCGCTGCAGCTGCTCGTTATGCTGAGTGCGCAGCACACGATCACACGCGTCGATGTGCACACGACGTGCACACGCCACACCCGACAAGGCGACGACAACACGGCAACGTCGCGTGTCGCTGACGGCAGTGTCTGCTGCCGCTACAGCGGCACGCACGAGCACATGCCGTACACACTACAACCGCACACTGGCCGTGTCTGCTTTGCTGCTGCATCGGCTGCGACTGTCGACAAGGACGACGCAACACGACGAGGCGCACAGCGAGGCGACGAGGCAGAGCGTGGTGATGCTGCTACAGCTGCTGTTGTTGCAGCAACAGCGGCCGCAGACGGCGACGATGACGTCGTGGCACACGCAACAACACTGCAACTCGACACGGCGTTTGCGACGGCGACGATGACGAGCGTCGATGTGGCGGCGCTGACGATGTCACTTGCACCTGCACCAAGCACACCCCTCTGCAGTGGTAGCAGCGGCGATGGCCACAATGTAGAGGAGAACAGTGACAAGGTCGTCGACGTCGGCGACCGCGACGCGAACGCCTGCGACGGCAAGGTCAGTCTGCACGAGTGCATGACGCGAAGGAATAGCGACAGCGACAAGGACAACGACAAGGACAACGACAACGAGGACGCAACAGCAGCAACGGCAGCGGGCGATGTGCTCACACTCGTGTTCGACTCGGAGCCGACGAGTGTGTTGCCGTCACCGGCGCTGTCGTCGTCGCTGCTGCCGCCAACACTCGTGCACGCAAGCACAACACACACCACCGCCGTCGACGACACTGGCAACAACAACAACAACAACAACAACACGAGTGACAGCTCGGACAAGCTGCATCACATGTCACCACCGCCACCACCACCGCCGCGACGTGTGCTACGCTTGTTTCGCCCACGCACACCCTCGCCAGTGCGGCAGCACGAACAACACGAGCAGCGACACGGCGACACGGACGCGGTCGACGATGCGGCCATGTCGACGACAGACGACACCACGCAGCCTGTTGCAACGACAAGGCCTGTTGCAGCTTGTGCTGCTGCTGCAGCGACTGCTAGCATGACTACCGTGTCAGCAGTGCCGGTGGGCACCGTCGTCGTGTGCGAGACGACGGCGAATGAGCTGCGGTGCATGCACGACGTGGTGCCCTGCGTCCTCGACGTCGAGTTGCGTGCGCTGAGCGCACACGACGAGTGCGGCGATGGCTGTGTGTGTGTCGTGGACGCGTG
Source organism: Trypanosomatidae sp. Fi-14 (assembly GCA_023091115.2). Lineage (NCBI taxonomy): Eukaryota > Euglenozoa > Kinetoplastea > Trypanosomatida > Trypanosomatidae > Trypanosomatidae sp. Fi-14. The sequence continues at coordinate 58,863 of JAKVQF020000894.1, read as the reverse complement.
CACGTTGCACTACGCACCACAGGCGGCACAGCAGCCACAGCAACAGCAAGAGCAACAAGAGCGCAGTCGGAGCAGACGACGACATGACAGCGCGACCTACGCAGTCGTCTGCGGTGGCAACGGCGTCGCGTCGGTGTCGCTTTGTCCGCACGTCGCGCGTCTGCTCGCTGCCGTCGATGTGCAACAGGGCAGCAACCACACATTGGCACAAGACAGTAGCACAACTGCTGCTCGTGCTGCTGCTGCTGCTGCTGACGTCGCGGAATGTGTCAAGCGCGAGGCGGACAGCGACGACAACGACGTCGCCGCACGCGCGCCACCGCCGCCAGGCGCAGCAATGACGGCGACGCCGTTGTTTGCGCACTACCCTCGCGAGCCCGTCGTGCACACATGCACAGGTGCCGCCGCCGCAGCAACAGCAACGCAAGCAGCAGGCGACGATGACGAGGACGCGATGGCTGCGTGTCGCATCGACGTGCTGCTCTTGTCGACGCTGCCGACGCGTCTGTCGCGTATGCGCGCCGTCGCGCTGCTGTCGTCGTCATCGTTGTCATTGTCGGCGTCACTACTGCAGCACACACACAAAGAAGAGCAGCAACGGGCAAGCCGGTTGCAGACGTGTCCGTCTGTGTGGCAGCACAGCGTGAGTTGCGTCGAGGTGTGTGTGCCCGTGACGCGGCTGTCATCACCGCGACGACTGCATCCGCAGCCGCGCCATGGCGTCAGCATGCTGCGCTACATCTTTGTCGACTGTGACGTGGCGATGGTGTGCTCGCTACACGCACTGCTGCTGCGCGTCATGCACGCGTACACGCACGCCATGCACGCAGACGGCAACAGCAACAACAGCGGTGGCGGCAGTAGTAGTCGCAGTGACACGGCAGAGATGGCGTCTGTACAGCAGACGTGTGACACTGTTGTCGTCTTTGTTGTGCCGCACGCAACGCCACGCATGTCAGCACAGCGCGGCGTCGACGTGACGGACAATGTCGTGTTGTGTGCAGCAGACACGGTGCGTGCAGCATGTAGTAGCCGCTGCGACAGCAGCCGTGACGAGGTTGTCACGGTGCAACGGCTGCGTGCGTGTGTGACGCTCGCGACGGCGTTGTGTACGCGGCTGCTGCGTTGCGATGTGCTGTGCGCGTGTGCTACGACAAGCGCAGACGCCACACTACACGACAACAATAATAACATGACCTGCAGCGTCGATGGCGACGACGACGACGACGACGCTGGTGCTGCGTCGCTCACGACTGCACTTGCGCACGCCTTTGCTCTGACACATGCCGCGTGTTGGCTGCCGTGTGCTGCACCACACGCGCACAGCAGCAACAACGACGACGATGTGCTCGTGCACGACACGCAGGCAGAGCTGCTGTGTGAAGAGCGAGCCGTATTGCACAACATCGCTACGCGGCTATTGTATCGTCATGACGACAGCTGCAACAACCACCGTGACAGCCGAGGCCGTCATGCGAGGTGGGCACATGCACTGGCTCGTTATGCGATGCAGCTGCACACGACACTGTGGCTGCTGTCGAATACGTTTGTGCGTACGCAGTTGTCATCCTCGTGCGCGGCCATCTCGTCGTCCACGTGGCAGCGTGGTGGCGGTGATGGTGCGGCGGCGGCGGGTGCGCTGTGGCGTGTTGTGTGTCTGGTGCACACACTGGTGCGACCGCTGTGCGCACACACGCACGGCGACGCGTTACACGCGTGTTCGCTGCACGCGTCCTATGCACTGCAGCATCGTCTGTTGTACGACACGGCGTGCAGCGTGTTTGACGTGTGTGCGCTGCGCCGCATGTGTCGTCGCGCATCGACAAGGCGGCAGTCGCTGCAGTCGCGCTTATACTTTGTCGGTGCCGTCAGCGTCGATGTGCGCAGTGTTGCGTCGTGCGCGACGACGCAAACACGACGCACGCGCACCGCTGTACATGTGCTGCCGCCATCGTCACACACGTCATGGTCGCTGGACGTGGCATTGCAGTGGCGCAGTCTGCAGCAACAACGGCAGCACAGCGCGACGAGGCAACAACACGCACACGATGACGACGACGATGGCAATGACGACCTCGTCACTGGCGCGGTCGTGTCGCTGCCGCTGCTGTTGCTCGTCCTGACACTGTCGCCAAGGCACGCGATACACAAGAGCGGCAGCGACGACGACGATGATGACGATAATGACAGCGGTGGTGATGCCATGGCTGCCGTGCAACTGTCGAGCGCTGCGACGTTTACGTGGCAGCTGAGCGCGCCGGCGTGTGTGCGCGGCCATGCACAGCACACCACGTTTAGCGTTGTGCGTGCGCACACGCTGCACAATGATGACGGCGGCAATGACGGCGGCAAGGATACGGCTGACGCCACACTGCCGCTGCACATCTTGTCCGCGACGCCACACCCTCTGCAGAGCGACAAGGGCGACAGCCACGGCGGTGGCAGGACGAGGCGACGGCTGCGGCGCACAGCTGCGGCGGCCGCTACCGCTGCCGACACGCGCAAGCGCAGCCGCTCGCCGATGCCGCCGCCGCCGTCGCTGCACACGCAACAATACGACGGCGACAACAAGGACAGCGAAGAAGGCGAGGGCGACGCGGTACCGCAGCAGCAGCAGCAGCAGTTGGTGCATGACGCGTTGCGTGTGGTGCGACCGCTGCCGCGTGTGCGCGTGTTGCTGCCGCTCATCGTCTGCGGCGACACGGCGCCGCTTGTCGAGGCGGTGTCGCGGTACGACGACACACTATGGCGTACGCTGCTTGCTCACGCAATGTACGCTCATGGCGATGATGACGTCCAACAAGGCGGCAGCGGCAGCAGTGCTGACGATGACGCGGTTGTGCGGCAGTGTGCGATGCGGTGGGCAGCTGCAGTGCTGCGTCACTTGGCAGCTCACTGCATTGCTGCTGTGCTTGCAAGCACGTCGGACGCTGACACTGACGACGACGATGCTGTTGCAGTCACCACACACAGCCGACGGCGACGACAGCACGTGCCGCTGCTGTTGCGCGGCGGTGCGGCGGTGCGTCGTGGCTATCACACGTTGCTGAACACACTGCTGCGAGACGTGTTGCTGCGTCGTGACGACGGCGACAACAAGAGCGACAACAACAGTGCGAGTGAAGGGTGGCGACGTGAGGCTGTGTGGACGGCGCTGCTGCTGAACACGGCGTCGCTGACTGCGTGTGTGCGCGCGGCGCTGTTGTGCGACGGTGCTGTATGCGCAACGACAAGGGCAGTGGCTATGCTGGGTGACGTGCGTGTGTACGAGGTGCTGTATGGCCACGTGCTGACGCGTGACGTGGCGGCGGCACTGCGACGCTGTCACGTGCAACTGTCGACGTCACCCTTGTCATCGTCGTCGTCCGCAGCAGCACGCACGCGCGCAGTGAGCGCGGTCGTGTGCGGCGGCGGCGGTGGCGCCGATGTGTGCAATGGCACGGCGCACGAACAGCAGCGTGCACGTGACGCTATCGCGGCTGTGCGTCGTCGTGCCGCGAACGTGTACGACACGCTGTCGTCATGGCCGCGGCGAGTTTCTGCACTGCAGCAGTAGTATGTGCATGTTTGCTGCGGACGCGACGGCGGTCACGCGCGACACACTGTGTGTATGTGTGTGACGCTGCTACTGTGTGCACACATTTGCGCTACGCACGACACACCGTGTCGCCAGGCGACAAGGTGCACACGAACGCGGCACACGCGATGCTGTAGACGCATACACACAACACACACACACACACACACACACACACACACACACACACACACATAGATTCATATACGTTTGTGTGTTGCTGTTGACGTGGTGTACTGTATGTCACTCGTTGCCTTTTTTCTTCTGCTGCTTGTCGAGTTTGCGTGCGTGTGTGTGTTGTGTTTGTACATGTGTGTGTAGCGCAGCAGGTCATAGCTGTGTATACACGCACGCACACATATACACACATATACACAAATATACACGCGTGCACACACACACATACATACATACTTATATATACACATACACGTACATTGACAAGCAAACAAGCAGACACGGAAGAAGCGCAGGCTGACACATACATATAGCACTGCACGTGTGCACACACACTCTCACACACACACACACACACTTTCTCTCTCTGGCCATTTCGCGTACAGTCTCTTTCCTTCTCTTCTCCCTTGTGCGCGCCGCGAGGACGCATTGCCTCGCCACGACGCTCACACGAGTAATCCGCCATTGCCTTTTACATGACGTATGCGCTGCCCAGCAGCGATCATGTGCGCACCGCCTCCTACGCGTCCACCTCGGGCCGCCACACCCCGCTGCAGGAGCCCAAGCGCAAGGGCAGCTCGGTGTGTCGCTGCGTGCTCGCCGTCGACCTTGACATTTTCCGCGGCGCCATCACTGAGCAGTGGCTGCGCGGACAGCTCTTCCGGCCAGGCGAGCCACTCTTCTACTGCAGCAACTGCGGTCCGCCAGCGGTGCAGGAGCACGTGCGTGACGGCGCAGAGCATGCCCGCGTAGGCAGTAGCAGCGGTGGCGGCAGCGGTGGCGGCGGCGTCGGTGGCTTGTTTAGTCGCAAGGGCCACCATGCACACAACGCGAGCAGCGGCGGTAGCGGCGTTAGTGGTGGTGGCAGCAACAAGAAGAGCGGCGGCAGCAAGCACGGCAGTAGTAGCGGCGGCGGTGACGGAGGCAGCGGCAGTAGAGAAGGCAGCAACAGCAACAGCGGCGGTGGTGGGTCTGTCATGCGTGCCATTGCGGGGTGGTTCCGCAAGAAGGATCGTGACAAGCGCGGCCACGACGTGCGCGGCGGTGTTGCGGGCAGTGAGCCGCTGCGGCTGGGCGGCGGCGGCGACACGGACGAGGAGCTGCCCGTCACACCGCGCACCGAGCGTGAGCTGTTCCTGTGCGTCACGTGTGCGGCGTGCTACTGCAGAGATCACGCGTGGGACCACAACTACAGTCGCGGCGATCGCGGTGGCGCGACGGGCGGCGGTGGCAGTGCGGGGTGCGACAAGAGCAGTTGCAGCAGTAGCAGCGCGGGTGGTGGCGCCGCCGACGCGTCGACGTCGGCTGCGCGGCGACAGCAGCAGCAGCAGCGCTACCCCAGTCACTCGCTCTTCATTGGCGTGCCAAGCTACGTCAGCACGCACCCGGCACACATGCTGTCGCAGACGGAGTGGGGCCTGCTGCTGCCGACGGTGCTCGTGCGCGACGTCGAGGAGGGCCGCGTCGACCGCGTCACACCGCAGCCGTTTTATGGTAACTTTGGCAAGCTCGCCGATGCGTGCATGCCGTGCGTCAGCATGCACGGCGCCGCAGACAAGCCCGCACACGCGTCGCGCAAGACGAGCCACGACACACACAATGACGAGAGCAAGGACGAGACGAATGTGTCGTCGGTGGCGGTGTCGCAGTACGACGGCGCGAGTGTGCAGCACACGACCGCGGACACGACCGTGTCAGCGAACAACAACAACAACAACAATAGTAGTAGCAACAACAACAACAGCAGTGGTGGTGGTGGTGGCAACAGCACACAGCCGCAGTCGCAGCCGCTGCTGTACAGCCACGTGGACGCGAGCTCGTGCAACGTGTCCTTTTCGTCCGCAGCGCCGCCACACTCGGCGTCGCGGTTTGCGGCCATACCCGCACCCCCGCCCCTCGTGCCCTCCTCGCAGCCGACCTCGTCGACAACGACGCCGTCGCGTGCGCTCACGCAGCCGCTGTCGTCGCACCTCGTCGCCATTGAGCAGCCGCTGCCGCGGACGGCGTCGTCGACGGCGTCACTGGGTAGCGTGCTCACAGCGCCCCCACCCACCGTGCCACACACCACGACGGGCGGCGGTGCTGGTGGCGGCAATGTCGTGGTTGGCAACGGCAGTGGCAGCTACAGCAGCGGCAACATGCCACACTACAACAACAACAATAGCAGCAGTGGTGATGTCAACAACGGCAACGGCAGCGGTAGTGTGAGCTGCCATGTCGCGCCAGCAAAGATGTGTGGACCGGTGTACTATGCCACGCCATCTGACAATTGGAGCTACATGATGTGGTGTGCGCGGTGTAGTGTGCGGCCGGTGCGCATGACGGGCGCACACTACGACGCCGACAGCGCCGCCCATCGCGCACTGCGGCGTGTTGGGCAGCTGCTCGCGCTGCTTGCGTACTTGCGCTACCGCGGCGTGCGACTCGAGCTGCCCGTGGCGTACCTGTCGTACGTTCGCGCACACCAGCAAGCGCAAGCGGCGTCGTCCTTGTCGTCGCAGCTGCTCCTACGACAACAGCTTTCATCGTCGTCGCAGCAGCAGCAGCATCACCATGGCACAACAACGACGCGCACGCGCAACATGGTCTCGCTGGCTGAGCTGCAAAACGTGATGAAGTCGACGGAGATGATGAATGGCGTGTTGATGCCACAGCTGACAGCGGCGCACACGTCGTCGTCGTTGACCACAGCAGCAGCAGCGCAGCCGTCACCGTCGCACGACTCGACGTCGTCCTTTGTCTCGAGTACGACGGCGGCGGCCATTGCGGCGATCAACACCGCCACCCCACTGCCAGTCGTCACTGACGGCAAGGGCGGCGGCGGTGGTGGTCGTGTGCTGCTGCCGCGCGTCGAGGTGGACAAGCTGTTGACGCGCATGGGCGTCTGCGGCTTCTCGAACACCAACTACTTTTGCTACATCAACTCGGTGCTGCAGTGTGTGCTGCGCTGCTTGTTCTTTTGCCAGCCTCTGCTCCGCCTCGAGCTCGCGGCGAGTCCTGGCAAGCTGACCACGTCGCTGTGTCACTTGCTGCGTCAGCTGCGCGACCAGACGTACCAGGACGTGCTCAACCACGCCGCCGACCCGTTTGTGACGGCGGTGTATAAGCAAATATGCGGCGACGGCGGCCTCTTCGAGGTGGACCAGCAGCAGGACGCGCACGAGCTGCTCATCACGCTGCTGAACGGCGTCGCTGACGAATTTGACAAGGGCAAGAGCGAGGCCGAGAAGAAGACGTCGCGGCGCATCAGCTTCGAGGGCGTGCTGCGCACCAAGGTGATGTGCTGTGTATGCCACAATGAAGTGCGGCGCAATGAGATGTTCATGTCGCTCAGCGTCCCAATCGAAGCATCACTGCAGGACAGCCTGAGCAAGCTGTTCAAGGACAGCTACCTCGTCGGCCGCAACCGCTACGCGTGTGAGAGCTGCTTCAGCAAGCTGAGTCGCGAGCAGCAGGAGGCGCACAATGCCGCGGCACGGCAGCAAGAGGAGCAGCGCAAGCGACAAAAGGCAGACAAGAGCAGTAGTAGCAACAACAACAGCAATGGCGCGACGACGACGACGTCTGCTGCTGCTGCTGGCAATGCCACCACCACGACAACGACAACGACAGCAACGTCAACGACGAGTGCGACACTGCCGTTGCACGCCAACTGTGTCTACCAGGACGCGGTGGTGCACACGGAGATTGCGCGGCTGGGCGAGACGCTGGCGGTGCACTTGCTGCGCTTCCAATACTCGGCCGCCACACAGAGCTTCGACAAGATCACGACGCCCGTCAAGGTGCCGTTTGAGCTCGACCTGACGCCGTACGTGTCGCGCAAGACGCTGAAGCAGTACAGCGAGATGCACGACTTTCACACGCTGCTGCGTCGCTTCCGCCACGTGGACGAGGCGACGTGTTCGCGTTACTTTGTCGAGGCGGGTAACAAGTTTCGTGCGGCGTGTGCGCGCATGTTGCAAGAGGGCTATGACACGACGGCGACGACAACAACAACAACAACAACGGCGACGAGTGCACAGCAGCAGACGCCATCGCACGCGGCAGGCGGCGGCGTCAACAACAACAACAAGAACAGCGCACACGGCAGTGAGGACACTGCCACGACAGCGCCTGCTGCTGCTGCTGCTGCGGGCAGTCGACGTGTGAGCAAAAACAGCAACAATGGCGACGATGGCCCGACGCTGGTGCTTGCAACGACGAACATGATGCACAGTCGCTCGATGAGCAACTGCTGCACGACGACAGGGACGCCGCTGATGCTGTCACCGTACGGCCGCGTCCTCGTGCATCGCAGCAACAGCGCCATTGCGACGACGACGACGGCCGACGACGCCGTTGTCGCCGCCAGCTGCCCACGCACGGTGGTGTCCAGTGACGAGTACACGATGCGGCTGCTGCACCCGCCCACGCTGGTGCGGCGTCTTGTTGGCATTGTCATTCATCGTGGCTCGCTCGACAGCGGACACTACATTGCGTTTGTGCGCTACCTTGACATGCCCGACACGTGGTACCGCTGCGACGATGAGGATATTGACGTCGTCGACCAGCAAACGGTCGAGGATGCTGCGGCTGAGACGTACCTGGCGTTTTACGAGTGACGAGAGCGAGCGAGAGAGAGATTGTGTGTGTGTGTGTGTGTTTGTTTTGTTGCGCAACTTCCTTCTCGCTGCGTCTGTTTTTGTGCTTGTATGTTCACATACGTGTGTACGTGTGTATGTATGTGCCACTATTCGAGAAAAATATATACACGTGTGTTGTATGTACACAAGTGTGTGTATATGTGTGTATGTGTGTGTTTTGTGTATTGTACTACGTGCACAAGTAACAGTGACACACACGCACACGCTGACAGCGGCAGACGGGCAAACTTGATGCAGTGTGTATATGTGCGTGTGTATGTGTGTGTGTGTGTGTATGTGTGCAACGACGACGACGACGGTGTCATACGTTGTGCGCCATGCAGTGCAACGTATATGCGACTGTATGGTATGTATTCGCTAGCGTGCGTCGCACGACAACAACAACGGCAGCAGCTGCAGCAGCTTTGCAGGCACACACAATGTGTGCAAGCAAGTGTGAGGCCTTGTGCGCTTGTGTGTGTGCATATATGTGTGTACGTATGTGTACGTCGATGCAAGAGCGCACACATGCGCATACGCACAATGCCGTACACACACACTGTGTTTGTTCTGTACATGTACGTGTAGCACACCCTGTCATCTTGCGCTCTTTGCCTCTGCACACACACATGCACATACGCATACATATACACTTTGCACGCACACATGCAGGTCAACGCCAGGCACCAGACACTTGTCGTCGTCATTGTTGTTGTGTTTGTAAACGAACACAAACAACAGCAAGAGCGTGTGTGTGTGTACACGCTACAGCGCCATGGCCACCGTCACGAAGCAGATGGTCAACCCGACCAATGTCATCTTTCGCTTTATGAAGGAGCAGCAGCGTGTGTGCATCTGGCTGACACACGAGGCACAGACACGCATAGAGGGCAACCTGCTGGGCTACGACGAGTTTATGAATGTGGTGCTCGGCGACGCCGCGGAGATCAACACGAAGCGGCAGGAGACGACGCAGCTTGGCAAGATACTGCTGCGCAGTGACTGCATCGGCGTCATTTACGGCATTGGCGCATAACGCGCACACATACAAGGACAAGTGCAAGTATATCGTGAAGAGCGAATGCTGCACACAATCGCATGTGCATGTGTGTGTGTGTGTGTGTGTGTAATACGTGAAGGTGCGTTGTGTGTGTGTGTACACGTAAGTAAGTCACGTACGCAGTCGTGTCGTGTAGTCGTGGTGTGTGTGTGTGTGTGTGTGTTCATGTTACGACATGCCTTGCTCACAGACACACACATACACAGACACATACAGACACAGACACAGACAGACGCACACACACACGTACACCATGGGCAACGCCGTGACGATGCAGGCGAGTACCTCGCCACTGCTGCGTGGTGGACAGCGCGACGGCGCACACACGCCGCGCCCGTTGACGGCGCGAGAGGAGCGCGACACGCGCGACGCACTCGACGCACCGTCGCCACCGTCGCAGCCGCTCGTGCGGCACACGCCGACACCACAACCGCCAACAACGCGGCCGCCACGACAGGACACGACAGCACAGGACGACGACAACAACAACAAGGAGGACAACGCGGTGGCGGCGACGCAGCACCCGCGGCTGCAGATGCTCGAGCGCGTGGCACACGAAGAGCACGCGTGCAGCGACACGACGAGCAAGGCGACGACGTCGGCAGCAGCAGCAGCAGTAGAGGCGTGTGAGCGCGCCACCTCACCGCGTTGCCGCACCCCGCCACCACCGCGACATGCTGTCGGCGCGGCGGCAGTGGCAGACGCGATGGCGGCGTACCGTGGTGCATGCACGCGCTCCGCCTCACCGGCCGCCGCGCTGGGCGCATACACGGCACTGCCGCTCAGTGTTGTGCGTGCGACGCTGCAGCGCAGCCATGCGGTGTACCGCGTCTGCCTCACCGGCGGCCCGTGCGCGGGTAAGTCGACGATGCTCGCCTATGTGCAGACGCAGCTGCCGCGTCGCACCGGCTGCCGCGTGCTCTGTGTGCCCGAGGCGGCGACGATGCTCGTGACGGCTGGCATGCAGTGGGACGCGGCGCTGCGCATTGAGCAGCAGGCGACGGTGCTGCGCACGCAGCTCGCGCTCGAGGACACGCTGTACGCACTGGCGTGTGCGACGGCGGTGCCGACGGTGGTGCTGAGTGATCGCGGCACGATGGACGGCCGTGCGTTTTGCAGCGACGACGAGTTCGCCGAGGTGCTGCGCCGCGTCGGCTGCAGCGCCGATGTGCTGCGTGACCGCTACGACGCCGTTGTTCACCTCATCACCGCCGCCTGTGGTGCCGAGGCGTACTACACGCTGGACAACAATGGCGCCCGCTACGAGGACGTCGACGGCGCCCGCGCGTCGGATGCGAAGCTGCGGCAGGTGTACGTGGGCCACCCCAACTTGCACCTCATTGACAATGCCACGTCGTTTGCCGCGAAGATGGAGCGCGGGTTGCGCGTCATTCTGCGTCTGTTGCAGAAGGACGATGTGGACAATAACAACGACAACAACAGCGACGACGACGACGACGGCGAGAGTGGCAGTAGCAGTAGAGAGCAACAGAACAACAGGGACAAGGACGACACGAGCAGGGTGAAGAACACGGACGACGACGCCGACGGCGCCGCGTCGACGACGTGGCAGCGCACGTGCAGCTACTATCTTGTGCGTCACTGTCCTGACGTGCTGCCTACGACGTCGGCAGCATACGACGTCACGACGACCATCTTGTGCAACAGCCAGCTCGACGATGTGCGGCTGCTCGTGCGTCGCACCACGGACACGGGCTCGGCGATGCACTTCTTTGTCTCGGTGCGTCAAGCAGCGACGGCGACAGTAGACGCCGCGGCGGCAGCAGCAGCAGCAGCGACAAGCGCAACGCAGCAGCGCGTCGAGCGTGTGCAGCGCATCAGCAGCAAGGAGTATGCGAGTCTGCTGCGTCATCGCGACATGGCCTGCGCCGATGTGGTGGTGCGTGCACGTCATTTCTTGTACGAGCACGCAAGCTGTGAGCTGTCGACCTTTGTCGCCCCGCCCTGGGTGCGTGGCAAGCAGACGCTGCTCATCGAGTACGAGACGGCGCGAGGTGACGCGAGCAGCAACAGCAACAACGACGACAACAAGGACAATGACAACAACGACAATGACAAGGACAATGCTGCAGCTGCAGCCCTTACAGCTGCCACGTCGTCATCGTCGTGTGCGGTGCCGTTGCCTGACTATGTCGTTGTCGACCGCGAGGTGCCGCTGGAGCGCACCACGGCGACGTTCCTCATCGCACACACACAGACGGGTCCGCTGTACACCTCTCTTGTCTTTGCGCCCGTGTTCTCGCGCGGGGTGCGGCGGCGCACGGGCAGCGGCGGCGGCGGTGGCGGTGGTCCGCACGTCGATGTCGAGGATGTGGCAAGCAGCACATGCAGCATGTCCCGACAGCCGTCGTCGTTGTTGCAGCAGCAGCAGCAACAGTTGCTGATGCTGGGCGCGTCACGCGACGTGGTGAGCGCAACAACAGCAACAGCAACAGCGACGACGACACGACCGCGCACGCCGCCTACACGCCGCGACGCGGCTGACAAGGTCAACGGCAGTCACGCAGACACGTCGTCTGCGACTGTCATGACGCCACTGCGCGTGCGCGACGTCAACACGACAGCGACAAGGGCGAAGACGAAGCACGACGACGAGGCGGCAGTGGCGGAGCAGAAGCAGCAGCAACACGGCTCGAGCACACACAGTGACGTGCCCGTGCTGCCACGTATTGTACCGCCGACAACGACAGCGACGGTGGTGGCTGCTGTGGACGCCGACACGGCAGCGTCGCGGCAGCGCGAGCGCCGTCATCGACGCACACGACAACACACCGACAAGGCACCAGCTGCACAGATGACGACAGTGACACCCCCACGGCCACCACCACTGCCGCTGCCGTCGTCGTCGTCGCGTCCGCTGTCACCGCCACCACGCGAGCGTGTTGCGGCGGCGTCGCTACACTTGCACGAGGACAAGGAGAATGTGCCGACGACCGCGTGATGGGCAGGCACACACAAGAGCAAGCAGGCGTTACAGTAGACACAAAAGCAACGATGACGCACGTTGTACACACATCACAGACACACAAACTAGATGCACTCACACTAGATGTACGTTGGCACATATACACATGCACCGACACATACACACACAGACACACGCGCACATGTACACATACAGGTGTGTACGACTGCGTGTACTTACTCGCCTGCTTGTCGTGTATGCGTGTGGGTGTGTTTTGCAGAGCATACCACTACATATATATATATAGACGGACGTGCACCGACACAGAGTGACACACAAATACACGCACACACACACACACACACACATACATACCTTATATTTGCACGCAAGCGAAGCAGTGACTGGGCGACGACGACGTCCATGGCGACGAGTAGCCGCAGCAACGACCCTGGCGATGGTGGCAGCAGTGGTGCAGCGTGCGTAGTGAGTGGCACGTCGTCATCGTCGTCGCCGTCGTCGTCCGCGGCTGCGCACGGCGCAAAGGCGACGACGGCGGCGGCGATGGCGGCGCTCGAGCCGGTCGAATGCTTCTTGTGCGCCGAGCCGTGTCGTGCGGTGTGCGTGTTTGCCTGCGGTCACTTTACGTGCTACGCGTGTGGGCTGCGCATACACAACTACACACGCGCCGGCTGCCCCGTCTGTCGCGTGCGCGGTGAGGCGCCTGTCGTGACGCGTGCCGTGAGCGCCGCGCCAGACGCGTACAGCGAGGACGAGGTGCGCAGCATGCGCAGCCGCGCCAGCGCCGACGCGGAGCTGCACTGCCTCGTCGACGGCGCCGACGTTGCGTACGAGATGAGCAAGCTGTACAGCAATCTCTGCCCACGACCGCAGTGCTGGTTCCACGGCGAGCAAGACGCGTTTGTGCGTCGTGGCCTGCTGCTCGATCACCTGCGCGTCAACCACCACCAGCGCTACTGTGTCATTTGTCTGCAGCACCGCCCAGCCTTCCTGTGCGAGCAGGTGCTGTACACGAAGGAGACACTGCAGTATCACCGCACCGGCCGCTGTGCACACGACACCCCGTCCTTCACCGGCCACCCGCAGTGTCGCTTCTGCGACGGCCTGGCGCACAGCTACTTTTACGACAGTGACGCGTTGTTTGAGCACATGCGCGCCGATCACTACACGTGTGACCTGTGCAATCGCGATCAGTTCCTCTTCACCTTCTACCGCAACCGCGACACCCTCCTCGCGCACTTCCGCAAGTGTCACAAGCTGTGCGACCACCGCGACTGCGTGCACCTCGATCCGATGGCGCGCGTGTTCACCGATGACATTGCCTTGGCGGCGCACAAGCAGCGTGAGCACGGCATTCGACAGCACAACCTCTTCACCCCGGGCGTCGTCAGCACGACGATGACGGCCATGAGCAGTAGCCGACACAACAACAGCAACAACAGCGACAGCGGCAGCGGCGGTGGCAATAGAGCAATGCATGCGCAGGGCAGCGGCAGCGGCAGCACACCGGCGACGGCGTCAAACGTCAACGTCACGGCCATTACGTTTGACTTTGTGGACCATGTTGAGCGTGTCGACATGCTGCCGTCACGTCATGCAGCGAACAGGTTTGGTGGCGGTCGCGATCATGTGCACGCGGCGGGTAGCGCTGGCGCACAGCACGGCGAGGCGGCAGCGGCAGGTGACGCGTCTGCCGCTGCCGCTGCGACGGCGTTGACCTCATCGGCGCAGACGTCGTCCTTGTCGTGTCACGGCCTGCCGTCGCACTACTACCGCGCAGGCAGCTTCGACGTGATGCTGCGGCCGCTGCACGCGAGCGCGCCGGGCGATGGCCGCCGTGGCGCGTCGCTACGCACGCCCAGCCACGCCAAGGATGACGACGGTAGCGGCGGCAGCGGCGCACGAGGCGACAAGGATGACGAGGGTGACGCGCACGCCTTTGGCGTCTTGTCGTACAGTGGCAACAGCCGTAGTAGTGGTAGTGCGCGCGGTGCGGCCGCCGTGGCCGCCGCGGCGCGTGGCGAGGCGCAGCAACGGCACGAGGCACAGCGTCAGCTCGATGCGCTGCTGCAGCGTACGCTGACGAGTGCACACGACAAGGCAGCGTTTGTGCAGTGCACCGACGACTATGTGCACTCGCGCTGCAACACGACCGAATATTATGACCATCTGGTGCGCCTCTTCGCCGTGCACGACGACGGCGCAGACGGTGGCGCGAACAACGGCAGCGGCAGCAGCAGCAACAACAACAATGCAGCCAAGGAGGGCAGTCAACACAAGGGCGGCAACAAGAAGACGAGCAAGACAGAACAACAGCAGCAGCAGCAGCAGCAACACGATGAGCAGCAAGAGCGTCGCAGTCGGGCGGTGTTGCGTGAGGTGTTGCAGCTCGTCGTGGCGGCACTGCAGTCGCCCGAGAAGCGTGTAGCGCTGCAGGACCTGTGGAAGATCAAGATGGCGCCCGAGACACGGCACATGGAGCGTGTGCGTGCTGCTCGCGCGCACGAGCAAGCTGCACAGCAAACAAAGACGACGACAGCGACAGCAACAATGGCGGGTGGCGGTAGTGGCAGTGGACGCAGCAGTGCTGCGGCGTCGCCGACGTCGCGCAGCGGTAGCGGTGGTGGTGGCGGTGGTGGTCGGCACGGTGGCAACACGTGGCAGCAGCGACAGCAGCAGCATCAGCTGCAGCAGCAGCGCAGCAACAATGCGTGGTTTGCGCGTGGCAGCTCCGTTGTCGTGGCGGCTAATGTGCAGCCGGGTGGCGCTAGCGCACACGACGGCGACGACGACAACGATGCGGCTGCTGCGTTTGCGCAACCACCGATAGCGACTACTACCACCACAGCGATGTCGCCCTCGGCTGCCGTTGCGCCTGAGCTGTACCCCGCACTACCACAGCGTGGTGTACGGCGCAGTGGCGCAGCACAGCAGCACTCGCACAAGGGCCAAGCATCGCGGACAACGGTGTGGCGTACACGGTGACACGAGCAGGCACTTGACATGTGTGCGTGTGTGCATGCATGCGTATGCGTGTATACGTATCTACATATATATATGTGTGTGTAACGACGTGTACATAACAACGGGCGAAGGTGACACTGCATGACACGCACACACGCACACATACGCATGACGCTGTGTGTGTGCGTATATGCATATATACTGCCAGTGCTTCCGCGTACACATAACAAGAGTGCATAAACACACACACACGCACATACGAACGAACGAATGCATGCATGCATGCATATGTCGATGACGGTGTGAGCGTGTGTGTGTGTATGCACACACATATATACGCATACATGCGCTTGCTCTTGCGTGTGTGTAGCCATCACACACAAGCGCATACAAGAGAGTGCAGTGGTAGCAGCACGACGAGGCATGTCGGTGCGTATGGATGCGTCGCTGTACAGCGACCTTGTTCGCCTCGAGCGTGGCGACCACCTGCACTTTGAGTGCGAGCAGCTGTCACATGACGCGCGCGATGTGACGCGCTGCTTCTTTGGCTGCTTCTACCCACGCTGGCACGCCTTCTACCTCGAGGAGGTGCGCTCGATCATTGGCAATCTCGGCTACACACAGCTGCGCCACTTCCCTGCCTTTGCCCTCGACGTCTACCGCACCATCGACGGCGCGCCGTACACGACGGCTGACTTTGTTGTTGGCAATGTGCTCGTGCTCGGTACACCGCGCAATCAGCGCGATGACGATGTGCGGCGGTACAAGATCACCCGCGTCGACGACGCGGCACTGCGCACCGCGTGCACACGACGCCTGCCATCCATTGCGAACAAGTCGACATGGTCGCCGTCGGTCGCAGCGACGACAGTGACGACGACGGTCGCGGCTGCCACGGTGAAGGGCAGCAACGACGGCAACAACGGCGACATTGCTGCTGCAGCGACGACGACAAACCTGAGCGCCAGTATGTTGCAGACGCGCGGCACACGCGTGCCTGTGCACGTCAGCGACGCCGTGGTGCAGCTGCTGCGTGAGCTGCGTGAGGCGTACGTGTACAATGTCGGTGGTGGCATTCCCGAGCTCGGCCTGAAGGCGATGGGCAGGCCGTGTCGTCGTGTTGGCGCTGATGGACGGCGCTGGCTGACGCGTGCGGCGATGTACGCGCTCGTGCGCGACTCCCATGCCTTTGCCAACAACCCACGCGTCACGGACAACAATGACGACATCACGGACAGCTTCGGCAACAACAGCAGCAGCACGCGTAACAAGAACATGAACAGCATACAGCAGCAACAGCAGCGCATTGCGGCAGTGGCGCAGACCTTGTACGACGCCTTTCCGCATGACGCCGCCGCGGATAACAACGACAGCAACGACGATGATGACGAGGTGGCGCAGCGCGGTGTCGACTATGACGTCTTCATGGACCTCGTGCGTGGTCACATGAACGCAGTGCGCAAGGCCGCCGTGCGCAGCGTTTTTGTTGCGCTTGACTTTAACCAGGACGGATACTTGGCCATACACGACATACAGGCCCACTTCAACGCGCAGGCGCACCCGGTCGTCGTGCACGATGGCATCTTCAGCGCCGACAAGCTGCTGCAGGGCTGGCTGGCGGTGTGGGATGTGAACACGCATCAGTACGGTCTCGTGCCGTACAGCGAGTTCGAGGACTACTACAATGGCCTCAGCTGCATCATTGACCGCGACGACGTCTTTTGCGGCATCCTCGACACGACGTGGAAGCTGCCCTCGTGGGTGACGGCGCAGCGCATGCATGTATAGCAACAAGCACGAGCGCGTATATATGTGCGTGTATGTGTGTGTGTGTATGTGTTTGTGTGTGACGGTGATGTATACTAGCGCAACGATGTGTACCCATGTGTGCATGTGTACGTGTACATCATGTTGTCGCCTCGCTGCACACACACACACACACACACACATGCATGCATGTCACTTGTTGCTGTCAGTCACACATACACACAAGTATACACACATATATATACACAGTCACATACATACATCACACGCACACACGACATGTCACGTCCGTCGCCGAGCATCTTGTCGATACAGTCGCATGTGGTGCACGGCTACGTCGGCAACAAGGCGGCAACGTTCCCGCTGCTGCTGCACGGCTTCGACGTGGACGCGGTCAACACCGTCAGCCTGTCCAACCACAGCGGCTACCCCGTCATCCGCGGTCATCGCATGGACCTTGCCGAGTATGAGCTCATCCTCGACGGCCTGCGCGCCAATCACTTCTTGCAAGACTACGACTATGTCTTGACGGGGTACATCAACAACGCCGACGTTATACGGCACATTGAGGCGACGGTGCTCGAGATTCGCGAGCTGCAGCGCGCGACGCCGCGGCGTGTGCGCTTCTTCTGCGACCCGGTCATTGGCGACAATGGCATCATGTACTGCAAAGACGAGGTCGTCGAGGCCTACCGCGAGCTCGTCCACGCCGCGGACGTGGTGACGCCCAACTACTACGAGGCCTCGCTGCTCAGCGGCGTGGCCGTGTGCGACCTGGCGAGCGCGCTGCGCGCCGCCGACTGGTTTCATGACAAGGGCGTCGCCACTGTCGTCATCAAGTCGTTTGCGGTGCCCGGCGACACGGCGCACTTGCAGTTTCTGCTGTCGTGTGCGACGTGGCCGGAGGCGGCGACGGCGACACGCAGCGAAGACGACGTGGCAGAGGCGGCCACGACGACGACGACGGCGTCCGCGCACCCCGCGCGGACGGTGCGGCGATACACGGGCCTGGTGCCGTACCACGAGGGCGTGTACACGGGCACCGGCGACAGCTTTGCGGCCAGCCTCGTCGCCTTCTCGCACAAGCACCCGATTGATGTGGCGCTGGGCAAGGCGATGGGTGTGCTGCAGGACCTCATCTTGGCCACGCGCGAGCAGGGTGGCGTGGGGGCGGCGTCGCTCAAGTCGCGTGAGCTGCGTGTGGCGCAGTACCCGGGCAAGCTGCTCGAGCCCGAGACGCACATTGACGTCGTGCCGCTCGAGCAGTACAAGGCACCGACTGCCGCCACGTCGTAGTCACGACGGCCAGTAACAGCAACAAGGAGGGACGACAATACTGACGACGCACAAAAGGACACGAATAACGTGCACACACACATGTTGTGTTTTTTCTTTTGTGTGTGACAGCATAACAACACAAGCGCGCGTGGGCAAGTGCGCGTGTAGTAGTGACGACAACAACAACAAAAAGAGAGAGACGACAACAAGACGACAAGGAGAAGGACAAGAGTGCATGCGCAGCGCACGACGGCGTATGCACGTGTTGTACATGCAACTCATCACAAGAAAAAACACACGCACACACACACAGAGAGAAACACATGGGAGAGACGAGAGAGTGTGTGTGTGTGTTGTTTTTTCATGTACGCAGAGCGAGTAGGCAAATATGCACACACACACACACATGCGTACTGCGAATGTTGTCGTGACATGCATGCATGTGCGTCGTTGCCATGCGCATCTGTGTGCATACACCGCCTTGCTGTTGCTCTTCAGCGTGTGTGT
This sequence comes from Trypanosomatidae sp. Fi-14, assembly GCA_023091115.2. Lineage (NCBI taxonomy): Eukaryota > Euglenozoa > Kinetoplastea > Trypanosomatida > Trypanosomatidae > Trypanosomatidae sp. Fi-14. The sequence goes on along the minus strand of JAKVQF020000894.1, from coordinate 39,964 downwards.
GTGTGTCACATGCCGCACGCATGTGCTACGTCGGACACGTTGAGCATACGCGTCATTGACGCAAAGGAGGACACGTACACAAACGAAGATGACAACAGCGATGCCGCGGCGACGACGTGGACGCGTGCGCGCATTGCACACACACTGGCGACGCGCTGGTGTTTCTGGCCGTACCCGCCCTGCACACTGCGTCAGCTCAGCAGCGTGCACACATACGTCATTGCCACCACGACGCCAACGCCAACACCGCTACGCAGTGAGGCAGCCACGGACAGTGCGAAGAAGAGTGACGACGACACAAGGACGGACGCGGATGCGAGTCTGCCTGTGCTTGTTGGCGTAGTCGGTGTTGTGTGGGTGCCGCTTGCGACGGCAACGACGTCAACATCGTGCACGCTCGTCGAGGGCTACGTGCAGGTGGTGCTCGTGTCGCCGGCACATCGTCGATGTGGTGTCGCAACGCGACTGCTGCACGCGACACTGTCGCTGCCACATGCTGACAGCGCCGACACGTCGGTGCAGCGCGTCATCGTCACGCGGTGGCGACTGCACACGATGCACACGACACCGCGTACACGACAGTATGTCCACGACACGCATAGCGTCATGAGCAGCAGCAGAAGCAACAATGATGACAAGGACAAAAACAGCAATGCTGTTGCTGCTGCTGCCGCTGCACGTGGTGTGTGTAGCGATGACGTGCTCGCCAGCATTGACGCACTCGTGCGACTGTATGAGCAGCTTGGCTTTGTGCGTCGTCGCGCACTATCGCGCTACTATGGCGGTGTCGCCGACGCGCTCGAGCTCGTCAAGCACGTCGAGGGCGCACGCAAGACACGACGGCGAGGTGACTGATGTGCGTGTATGCGTGCGTGTGTGTGTGTGTGTTTGTACATTGGTTTTGTGTGTTTGTGTGCATATATGCACTGCGCTTGTTTGCTTACACACACACACACACACACACACACACACACACAAGCACAGACACGCGTGTGTAGACGCAAGACACACATACACACACTTGTCTGCTTGCACACATACAAGCAAAGACACACACACGTCGCGTCTTACGACAACGTGCCACATAGATACGCAAGGTAGCGATACATACACACACACATACACACACTGTATACATGACGCAGACACATAGACAAGGCACACGGGGCGTGTGCGATGCACCTACGCAGCCTCGTCACGTCGATGCGCGTACGCGTTGGCTGGGCGTGTTTGCTGAGCTGACGGCGAAGGTGACGCACCACCACGCCCTCATCGCGATGGAGGGCTGTGAGCTGCTGCGTCGCTTGCTGCGCTCGCACTTGTCCGTGGCGGCGCTGCTCGAGGAGGGCGATGTGCTGCAGGCGCTTGTTGACGTGCTCGTGGGCAATGCGATGCGTGACACTGCTGCTGCTACAACAACAAACGCAGACGACGCGAACATGACGACAACAACGACGACGGTGACGGCGCAGCCTGCACACGGCGCGACACTGTCACCACCACCACCACGACCTGTTGTTGCCGTGTTGACACTGAACGACGAGCTGACGTACGCGCAACTGTCAACGTTGCAGCTGTGCGTCGATCTGCTCGTTGCTCTTGTCAGCCACAACGATGACGACGCCCATGGTGCAGACGCGTATGTGCGCCTGCTCGCACGCGCACGCGCGCTCGCGCTGCTCGATGCCCTGCTGCCACTGCTGCAACGCGTCAGTCCGCTCTTTCATGGCATGGTCATGCATCTATGCGCGACACTGCTATCCTTTGTACTGCAACAAGAAGAGGAACGCAGACGACGACGTCGACTGCGTCGTACAGCGTCGACGTACACAACAGACACGCACAACAATGACAACAATGACAAGGACGACGCTGACGATGACGACGATGACGAGGAGGATGAGCGGGCGTTGGCTTGTGTCGACGCTACACTGCAACAGCGAGTGTGGCAGCTGCGCGCGTCCGCCACACACGCGCGGTGTGACGCTGTGCTGCAGCACTGCGCCGATGTGTGCGCCACACTCGTCGCCACCACACGCGGCCCACCGCGCCTTGCCGCACTGCGACTGCTGCACGACGTGCTGCCGCGTCACACGTCGCCGTTGTCGTCGTCGTCATCGCTGCGTGGTCGTGCAGACGAGGCAACGGCTGTCATCGACGGCATCGACGACAATGAAAACAACAACAAGGACACGACAGGGCAGGCAGGCAGCGATGGCGACGATGACGGTGACGACGAGGGCAGTGCACACGCCAACAGAGATGTAACGCTGCACGATGGCAACGCGGCAACACAACAGCACACACACGCGCAACGCGACAGCGACACGGACAGCACAGGCGTCCCTCGCGTTGTCCTCGACGAGGCGCTGACGGCGTTGTCGTGCAGCCGCTCACACGCGCAGTATCTGTGCGCGCTGAGCGATGTGTGGTGTCTGACGACGGTGTGCGCGGAGCGCGTCGCGGCCGCCTACGCCGAGGGCACACGCAACAGCAACAACAACAACAACAACAACAGCAACAACAACAACAACAACACGGCCGATGTGCGCCGCTTCGTTTGCCGCCCACCTGCCACACGACACGATGGTGTGGTGTTTGCTGCCACGCTGCAGTGGCTGACGTGCGCACTCGCACACGATACGACGAGCAACGGCAACAACGGCAGCAACAGCGGCAACAGGCACGATGACAAGCAGCAGGCGACGATGTGCCGCGTGTCGAGTGGTGGTGGTGTTTGTGCGTCGCTGCTGCGTGACGCACGTGTGACGGCGTCGCTGACGGCCATGGCGCGTAGCAGCAGCAGCAGTAGCAGCAACAGCAAGAGCACGATCAGTGTCGTCGACGCGGACGCGATGGCCATGTTCACTGTCACACCAGGTGCAACGATCGCGACAATGGCGTGGACGCTGCTGCTTGCCATGGCAGAGGCGTGTACGTCACGCGAGCTGACGCAGTGGTGTCTGTTGCACAGCAAGAGCAACAACAACACACGCAATGACGTAGTGAGCAGTCGCCATGTTGCAAAGAAGAACAAGAGCAACGATGACGACGATGACGACGATAAGCGCGGTTGCCGTGTTGCGTGCCACGATGACGGCGGCGGTGTGTTGGCGGCGGTGATGGTGGCACTGCGAGGCGTGCGCGACGTGCGCACGCCGCACATTGACATACCGACACCAAGCAACAGCAACAGCAGCAACAAGAACGCTCATGTTGTCGCCTTGTACGACGACGTGTACCTTGACTGCGCCATGCGACTGGCACGCAGTGACGCTGCTACGTGTGCGTCGCTTGCATGCCGGCTGCTCGCGCGTGTCATGTACGCACACACGCCATCACACCACGCCGCGTCGCGTGCGCATGACGAGCACGACGTCGGTGGCAGCAGCAGCAACACGACGGACACGACGTGTGACGGCTGTGACGCAGTGGCGCAGGCGTGCGATGCGCTGTGTACGGCGGTCGCCCAGGAGGCGGTGCCGCTGCTGCTGCACATTGCCCTGCACAACCCGACGACAACATGTGGCGCGGCTGCACGTCACACACGCAACAACAACAGCAGCAGCAGCGAGATGGACGACGAGTCGGCGTCGTTTGTGTGCAGCACGTCAGCGCTGCATGTGACGCCAGTGGATGTACGCGCGGCGCGCTTTGCGTCACTCGGCGAGTGCGCACTCATCGCCCTCGACGCGTGTCTGTGGCGACTGTACAACATGACGCAGCAACAGCGGCACGGTCATGCGCAAACGCGGTCACGCGTCGGCGCTGTCGGGCGTGTGCGGCGTGCGCGGTCGCGCAGTGCGTCATCTACAGCGGCAGCAGCAGCAGCGCGCAACGGCAACAAGGACGTGACGCTGACAAGGTCGACGGACGGCGACGGCGGCGCTGCTACCGCTGCTGCAGCGGCGTCACGCGTGACGGCGTTGTTGTTGTCGTCCTTGTTGTCCTCGCAGCACGACGGTGTGTCAGTGCTGACGGCGCTGTGGCAGTGCACGCGGCGCAGCTTGCACACACCACTGCGTGCGGTGGTGTACCGCGCGCTCGTGTCCTTGTCACCTGCACGCGCGACGCCGACGTCGCGCGTGCCGTCGCCCTCGCTGCAACAGCTCATGCACGCGGCTGTGGCGCGTGTGCGTGCGTACACGGACGCGGCAGCGACGACGACGGCAGCGCTGACGAGGTCGTCACCACAGCACGACATTGCTGACGCTGTCGGCGACGGCGACGGCGATGCGCTCGACCACGACACGACGACGACGGCGACGCACACGACATCGCCGCACGACGTTGTCGCGGCAGCACAGTGGCTGTGTGTGCTCTTGCAACAAGAGCAAGCAGTGCAGCAGCGGCTGCACGACGACGATGACGGCGATGACAGCAACACGTCGCAGGCAAGGACAACAGCAGCAGCCGGAACAGTGACGGCGCCTGTGCTGCACGAGCAGCTGTTGCAACGTGCGTTTGCCTCGTCGTTGCTGACATGTGTGGCGATGACGGCGAACAGCAGCAACAGCAATAGCAGCAGCAGCAGCAGCAACACACACGCGTCGACGGTGAACGCGGCCAGTGCGTCATTGCTGCGTTTGCTCTTGTCCGTTGCCCACGCAGCCGCAGCAACGACAGCCGCATCGGTGACGCGCAGTCGTGAGGCGGCGTCGACACGGCCACCATCACATCATCACCACGACAACAAGGCAAGCACGACACGACACACCACAGCAGCTGCTGCTGCATCTGCGGCTGCGGCAACGCTGCGTATGCTCGTCCCACGCGGGGCGGCGTCGCTGCACGCGTGGCGTCGTGCTGCTCTCACCGCGACGCGGTGCAACACACTGCTCGCACACGCGAGTGCAACAACAACAACACGACGACGCGTGTGTGGCGAGGCTGCGGCGGTGACGGTGTCGTCGCGCGTGTGCACAACACTCGAACGCGTCGTGACACAATACAGCTACGTTGCGTGTGTTGCGTGTGGCCTGACGCGGCTCTGCGATGCTGCATGTGTGCGCGAGGCAGCGTCGCGCATGCGCGAGCACGGCAACAACACGCGTCACGCTAGCGACGACGAGGACGGTGACGGCGATGCTGTTGTTATTGTTGCGCTGTCGTCGCTCCTGCGCAGTGTGACGATGTCAGTTGTGTATGGCCTGTTCGCTGCCGTCATTGCAGCGCCAACGCCACACGACGTGGCGGCGCTGCTGCTGCGTCGGCTCGGTGTGGATGTGCACATTAGCAGCAGCAACAGCAGCAACAGCGGGAGCGACAGTAATAGTTTGTGCGCCGTGTACATGTCGTGGCTGTCGCGCAGCTACGACGCCATGGTGCAGTGGACGTGTGCGTGTGTGCAGGCGTGGCTGCGTGCGGCCGCGTGTGTGCAACAACAACAACAACACTACGACGATCGCATGGCGGCGACGACGACGAGCAGCAATGACAGCGCACACGCGGCAGCGCCGCTGCGTGACGACGGCGCCGGCGACGAGGGCAGCAGCCCCACGCGCGCACCGACGCCGTTCTGCATGCCGTGGTGTGTGACGCTGTCGCACGCGGCACGCCGCCTTGCTGATGTACACGTCGCACCGCACACGCGTGCGCACGTGGCCGCCGCGCTGGCACAGTGGCTGACACACACATCGCACAACACATGCTGCGTGGACACGAACGAGGGCAGCCCGTCGATGGCGCACACACGGACGTGGCAACGTCAGGCGCACGAGGCAGTCTGCGGGCCGGCAGGCGACGACCTCTTTGTCGCCACGCTTGCACTGTCGTCTTGCCTGTCGTCGTCGTCTGCAACGTGTGCTGCAGATGCAACAAACACAGCCGCTGGCGCTACTGCTGCTGCTGCTGCTCTTCGTGCCGTCGTGCAGCTACAGTGTCATGTGCTGCAGCATTGCCGCCGCGCTCGCACACGCGCTCGTGCGACGGAGTGGTGTGTGCGTCGTGTCGGTGAGGTGGAGCGCGCCATGCGCACACTGACAACAACAACAGCAACAGCAACAGCGCGCGACGGCGCGGCGCGGGCGAGCAGTGAGCGCGTCATCGTCGTCGAGCGACGGCTGCGCTGTGCGCTGTCACTTGTCTGCAGTATCGTGTCGGCCACCAACGTCGACGATGGCGATGACGGCGATGACGGTGACGATGACGGTGATGGCGAGGCGGCGTTGCCTGATGAGGTGGTGCGGGTGCTGTGCACATCGTTGTGCGCAGGCTTGCGTGACGTGCGCACGCGGGCGCTGTGCATGGCGGCACTGTATAGCTTTGTTGACAGCAGCGAAGGGCGGCGTTGCTTGCTGCACGAGTGCGGCGTCACCGGTGAGCCGCTGACGCGCAGCTGCTACGGCCGTCTACTCGCCATCACATTCGACCTGCCCGTGGCGTGGGGCAGTGGCGGTGGCTGTGGTGGTGGTGCGTCATCGGCGTCGTCGTTGTCGTCGCTGTCGCCCGCACGTCGTGCGGCGCTGGCGCGTGTGCAGGCGCTCGGCTATGATGTGTGCACCGCACTGTGCGGCCGTAGGGGCGGCGCCGCGGCTGCGACGTTTGCGCGTGCGCTGCTGAGGCACCGCGCGCTCGAGCGGCTGGTGGCGCGCATTGTGCACTGTGACGTCGCCGCGCCGCCGCAGCGCCGGCGTGCGACGAGCGCAGCGCGCACACGGACAACAGCAACAGCAGCAGCGACAACAACGAGGCTGTCGTCTGACGATGTACGCCATCGTCACCTTCGCTGTACGCGTGGTAGCAGCGGCAACACGGAGAGCAAGGCGAGCGGTGGCGTGCCGCTGCCGCTGCTGCGTCTGCTCGCTGCCTTGTCACTGCACGCGGATGTGCAGCGTGCTCTGTTGCTGTCTGCGCCAGCGTCATCGTCATCGTCGCTGCTGCTGACGAGCGCAGGTTCACTGCAGCAACAGCAGCAGCAGCAGAAGGCGCAGTATGAGCAAGAGCAGCACATGGCGCGGCAGCGGCCCTCGTCGTCGTCGCCCTCCTCGTCACCGCCACCGTCGTCGCAGCGCGACGGCGCGTGCGCGTCGGCGCTGTTGTACGTTGTCGCACACAACACACACCCGTCGCCGCCGCCGTCGTCGTCGTCGTCACCGACGCACGACGGCGCTGCAGTGTACAACACGACGACAACGGCCATGGCGACGGCGACGCGTACGAGCGGCACACCACAGCCACCACAGCTGCTCACCATCTTGACGGACATTGCATGCGCCGACGCGACGCCGCGCGCGACACTCGCGTTGCTTGTCGTGCGCAATCTGTGCTACCATGACAGCCTCAAGCCGCTGCTCTGCCATGACGCACGCGTGCTCGCGACACTGCAGCAGGCGCTTGTCGCGGACAGCGGCAATGACAATGAGGGCGGCTGCAGCAGCAGCAGCAGCATTACTGGTAGAAGCAGTGGCGGCAGTGCAGGCACCGCAACAGCATCCGCGGTGGCCACGACAATGTGGGCGAGGGATGACGGTGCTGTGCGCAAGGCGGCAGCGACAGCGGCGTCGTCGCTGTGCTCGAGCAGTGTGCTGAACGACTGGCTGCGTGTGGCGGCCGCCTATGCACTACAGCAGCACACACTGACGTGTCACGCATGCGGCACAACACACGCGCCAACACACTGCCTCGTGCCACAACGGCAGCAACTCGCCGTGTCGGCGCTGCAGGCGCTGATGCACGACAGCACGCGCAGCAAAGCGCATGTGCGTGCGCTGCTGCAGCGTGTGCTGCCGATGGATGCGATTGCCGAGCTCGCGACGGCGGCGGCGGAGCGGCGGGCGGTGGCGCACGCGAGTGCGACGCTGCCGACAACACAACAACCACCACTGTCCACATAGACGATGATGTTGTGCGTTGGCGACAAGCTGCATGTGTGTACATATTGTGTATGTGTATGTGTATGTGTGTTTGTGTGTGGTTGCTGTCACTGTTGTCCTTCTCGCCCCTTCTCTTGTGCATAGTCTACTGCCTGCATCGACTCGCAGTGGTGTGTAGTGTGTGTGGCGATGAGCAGCAGCGGCAACAACAGCGGCGACGGTGCCGATGGTCGTGCAGCGGCTGACCTGACAGCAGACGAGAAGGCGGCGGTGTTGCTGCTTGTGCGTCGTCTGCTCGACGATGACAACAGCAACAGCAACAACAACAGCAGCAGCAGCAGCACAACAACAACGCGTGTTGCTGTGGCGGCACCAACATACTACAATGCACTGAGCGACGGCTATGCGTTGTACGCCGTGCTGCACCGCATCGCCCCCGATGTGTTTACGGACATGGACGAGTTGGTGCCGACGACGACGGCGACGGCGGGCAACAACAACAATAACAACAACAACAACAGCAGAACAAGCTGGGTCATACGCAAGGGCAATCTGCTCACACTGCTGCGACACATGAACGAGTACGCCCACGCGGTGCTCGGCCCACCGGCGGAGTACAACCTGGCACAGAGTGTGCATGCCGGCGTCATTGCCGATGCGGCCGCGCTACAGCGACCTGACGACGATGAGGACAACAACAACAACAACAACAACAGCAGCAATCACAACAACAACAGCAGCAGCAGCGACGAGGGTGGCAAGCAGGCCCACGGTGAGTTTGCGCGCGTGACGGAGCTATTTGTCGTCATGGTGGTGTTTTGTGGTGTCGCCGCGGTGATGCAGCGCGTACGCGGACTGCCGCGTGCGGTGCAGGTGACGCTGTCGAACGTTGCCAAGGCGGCACTGGCACGTCATGGCTTGCGGCCACTGCGCCGCTACGACACCCCCGCGCGGGCGCCGAGCACCTTCTCCGTGTCCGCCGCCACACGTCGCGCGAGTGCGCTGCGCTCTGTTGACCGTCATCGCTCGACGCGCGCCGGCCGCCCATCGCCGTCGCGCGGCGCGGGGACGGGCAGCGTCGTGACGACGACGACGACCGCTGCCGCAGACGGCAGCCGTGTCGGCAGTGGCGCAGGGCCGCAGGCGTACGACGAGCCGCTCGTGGCCGATGTCAGCTACTACCGCAACGCGACGACGCTGCTGCGCAAGGAACTGGCCGACACGACGGCGCAGCTGCGCGAGCTGCAGGCGCGCCACGACGCCGCCGTCGAGCAGCAGCAGAGCTGGGAGAGCCGCTACCGGCAGCTGCTGCAGGAGCAAGGCACACGCGCCGTGCGCGGCGACGCGGAGGGCGACGCAAGCGCGACGGCGCCTGTCGTGGCGCAGAAGGACGAGGCCATACGCGCTCTCACGAGCCGCCTCGACGAGGTGAGCAGGCAGCTGGCGGAGCGCAACGAGGTGGTGGCGGCGCGTGACGCGGCGTTGCTGACGCAGCAGCGTGCGCTGCGCTCGGCCGAAGAGGCGCTGCTGCGACAGAGCGAAGAGCGGCGGCAGACGCACGAGCAGTTGGCGATTGCACAAGACAAGCTAACGCTGCAGATGGCCGCGCGTGCGGCGCTCGAGGGCGATGTGGAGCGGCTGCAGTCGGAGCTGGCGATGGCGCAGCTGCTGTCACAGCAGCAGCAGCAGCAGCAGCAGTCGTCGTCGTCGTTGGCGTCGTCGCTGACGAGTGCGGCCGCCGAGCAGCTGCAGCGCGACCTGCTGTCACGCAACGGCGCCGTCGACCGCGTCGCGGTGCTCGAGCGCGAGCTGAACGAGGTGCGTGGCGAGGCTGCCGCGCTACGAGCGCAGCTGCAGTCGCACGCGGAGCAGCAGCAGCAGACACACAAGCGCAACAGCGATGCGGCGGCGGCGGCGCTGAGTGCGCTGCAAACACAGCTGCGCGAGGTGACTGCGTCACGTGACGAGCTACAGGCGCAGCTGCGTGCTGCACTGACGCGAGAGGCGACGGCAACACGCGATGCTGCTGACAAGGATGTCGTCAACAACAACAGCAGCACCAGCAATGGTAGCGCAGGTAGTGTTGTGGACGAGAGCCAGATGGCGACGACGACGGCGGCGACGTCGACAACAACGATGACGACAACAGCAGCAGCGTCGACGGACGCTGCGGCAGCGACACCGCAACAGCAGCTGCAGCGCGAGCGCGCACTGCTGGCGTCGCTGTTGCTGCAGTATGGCGCAGACAATGTGCGGCTGCGGCAGCAGCAGGTGCTACTGCAGCGCGATGGTGTCGGCAGCGGCTGCTACTACGATGGCAACAACAGAACAGCAGCAGCACCACCGTCGTCATCATCGGCGTTGTCGTATGGCTCGGTGTTGACGCGGCAGCGTCGTGCCATTGTGCAGGGCCTGCACGCGTCTGTCCTATGCGTCGACGACATGAACACGAGCAACAACAGCAGCAGTATGAACAACAACAATGGCGCTAGTAGCAGCAGCAACAATAATGTGTTCGCTGCACGCCAGCAGCGTGTGTTGTAGTCGCGCGCGATGTCATGTGTACATGCAATGTGACGCGTGCATATGCTTTTTTGTATGTACACACACACACACACACACACGCACATCCGCATTCGCAGTTGACATGTTGTGCATGCGCACACACTACACACACAGAGAGACGCACGCAAGACAGTCGCGCGCGTTGTGTGTGTGTGTGTGTACACCATGCATATGCCATGCACATGTGCCTGTTGCCCATGTACAGCAAGTAGCGAGCATACACACATACACACATACATACGAGTGCACAGATACCTATGTGTATATGCATGGTGATGCCATGTCGTCTGTGACGATGCATGCGTGCGCGGCAGTCGATGACGACGCACCGAGTGCAGACATGCACAACAGCAGCAGCGGCGGCGACGATGACAGCGACGGCAAGGACGCACGTCGTGGCGACGTGTACGATGGCGAGCACACGAGCACACCGCGCAGCAGCAGGAGTAGCAGCAGCAGTAGCAGTGGTTGCCATGATGAAGAAGACGACGATGACGGTGACAGTGCCTACACGACCATGACGGCGAGCAGCAGCAGCAGCAGTACAGCGACGGCAGAGCAGTGGCTGTCCTTTGCGTCGCTGCCGCTCGTCGGCTTGGCGGGGCAGCACATTCTGTGCATGCGCGCCATGGCACACGTGTGCGTCGTCGGCACCAACGAGGGCGCCGTCGCGCTCGTCGACGTCGCACGCGGCCGCGTGACGCGCATCTTCTACAACCACAGTGAGGCCATACGCGATATCGACTGCGACGCGCCGTGCCGCTTCGTCGCGTCGTGCGACTACGCCGGTGACGTCGTGGTACAGAGCCTCACCGACGCCAAGGACACGTGGCGTCACAAGGTGGTAGGCAGCAGCAGCAACAATAACAAGGAAGGCATTAGTAGCAACAGCAGCAACAACAGCAACAGCAGTGGTGGTGGGGTGTGTAGTGTGCAGAGCGTTGCCTTGCATGCCGCCTACACGCGCCAGGACAACTGCGCCGTCGTGTATGCGAGCGAGGACGCGGTGGTGCTGCTGCTGAGTCGCCCCGCGACGCTGCTGCTGCCACCACGACGCAGTACGACGGTGCTCTGCCGTGGTCTGGGGCGTGTGTTGCAGGTGCGCTACAATGGCAGTGGCAGCCTGCTCGCGTGGCTGACGGAGCGTGCGTTGTGCGTGTACAGCTACCACGATCGTTGTCTGTTGCGCGCGCTCGCGCGGCCGCTCGACATGGCGGCGACGCCTGAGCTATACCCGTGTACGCTCTTGTGGGAGGGCGCGCACACGGTGTTGTGTGGGTGGGCTGACTGGGTGCAAGAGCTGCACGTCCGCCCACATACGACAGCAGCAACAACAACGCAACAGCAGCCGACAGGCAGTCACAGCAGTCACACGGCGCCGTATGTCGTCGAGGCCGTCACGCCACCCCTGCGGCCGAGTGCGACGCCGCACCCCTACCGCGTCTGCGGCTTGGCGCCCTTTGGTGCAGGGCGTTATGTGCTGCTCGTGTGTGTGCTGCGTCCGCGTGCAAGCAGCAAGAAGGCGAAGCAGCAGCAACAACGTCACATACTCGCGTCGTCGTCGTCGTCGCCGGCAACAACAGCGCCATCACCACCGCTGCTGCTACGGCAAGAGAGCGTGCACGCGGACAGCGACGACGGCGATGATGACGTGGACGACGTGTGCGGTGTCGAAGTGCGCGTCGTCGAGCGACAGACGCTGCGTGACCTGTATCGTGGTCGCATTGCCACTGGCGGCGAAGACGACGACAGCAGTCGTCGTCATCGTCGTGGCGACGGTGCTGTGTTGGCTGGCTATGGCGTGCACCCACTGCAAATGTCACTGACGTACACGCAGAACAGCACGCTGCTGCGTGATCGCAGCAGCAGTCGTGGCGGCACGCAGCACAGCACGCTGTCGACGACGTCGGCTACACCGCACCGTCACATTGTCAACAAGGACGATGACAAGGATGACGACGGCAGTCGTCACGGTAGCGACAAGGCACACGTCGCCAGCGTGTCGCCCATAACGCGCTACACATCGCGTACCGTGTCATGGGATGCGTGTGTGCCGCAAGCTGCGACGCCGCCGCCAGCCTTGACGCAACAGGCCGGTGAGTGGTGTGACGGCCAACACGCTGACATGACGCACTCGCCGTCACCAACGCGGTCATCAGCCACAACACCAGCAGAAGGAGCTGCTGCTGCAACGATGGCACTCACACGCAACGGTGCGTACCATACAGGCGATCGTTGTCGTCGTAGCAGCAGTAATCGTGGTGCTGACGACACCACCACTGCCATCACGCCTGCGCGTCGTGTGTGCGACCCACTGACGGACTACCCGCCTGACGGGACGTGCTACCTGGCGCTGCTCGGCAGCAGCAGCAGCACAGGTGGTGGCAATGTGCTCGCCATCACACCCTGCGACGCCGACGACCACGTCGACTATTTGCTACAAGGCGAGCAGTATGACGAGGCCTACGCGTACGCGCAGCAGCGCAGTGACAAGCTGCACCGTCACACACTCGCCTCCCTCGCACTGCACCTTGTCGAGGTGTATCTGCAACGCGGCTGCGGTGCGTACGCGGCGGCCCAGCTGCCGCGCCTGCTCGCCGGCCACGACACGGCGTCGTGGGAGCAGTGTGTGTGCAGCTTTTGTGCCCACCACGAGGCCTGGCGCGTCGTCGATGTGCTGCGTAGCCTGCTGCAACAGTTGCCCGACGATGTCGCGTCGTCAATGTGTACAACAACAGCAGCAACAACAGCAACAGCAACAGCAGCACGCGACGAGGACAAGAACATTGCCACGGCGAGCGCCGTTGCGCTCATGGACCGCTCGTACTATGACTTGGTGCTGCTGCACTGCCTGCGCCACGACGCGGTGCAGTTTCGCCACGCCGTCTACGCGCTCGCGCACAAGTGCAGCGTTGACGTGGTCGCACAAGCCGCGAGCATACGCTACGCGACGCTAGAGGCGGACGAGGCAGCAACCGCCACCGCTGCGGCTGCTGTGCAGCATGCAGACGAGGGCAGTCACGGCGACAGCGACGTGTCGGGCGCGTCGCAAGACGACGAGGACGACAACACACACAAGGGCGGCGACTATTCGAGCGAGGACGCAACGACGTCACCGCAACGGCAACGCACAGCGCTCGCCGAGGCGTACGCGTGGCTGCTGCGCATGCAAGGCCAGGACGAGGTGGCGCTGCGTGTGCTGTTGCGTGGTGGCAGCGTTGTGTGTGCACTGGCGCTCGTGCGTGAGGGCGGCTACGTGGCGGCGGTGCTCGACACGCTGCCTGACTTGCTGCGCCGTGACCGTGCGGCGACGCTGCAGCTGCTGCTCGAACACGTGCCCGCTGAGACGACACCAGCAACAACAACAACAGCAACAATGACGACAATGAGCGACGTGACGTCGGTGCTCGCGCCCGAGTCGGTGGTGGCGCGTCTGGCGCCCAGCGATCGACGTGCGCTCTTCGTCTACGTGCGCGCACTGCGACAACAGCGGCCCGCTGCCTTTGCCTCGCTCGCTACACGTCATGCGCAGCTCTTTGCGACGCTGTACATGGACTATGCTCGCGACGAGGTGTTGCCGTTCCTGCGCGACATGGCGCCTCACCTGACGCAGACCCACGCCTTGTACGCGTTGTGTGTCAAGTACGACTTGCTCGAGGCCGCCGCGCTGCTGCTCGGCCGCCTCGGCCGCGACGAGGAGGCGCTGCGCGTGCTCGTGGTGCAGCTGCACGACGTGCGCAAGGCGGTCGAGTTTGTCGCCCACGACGCGGCGGTGTCGCCCGAGGAGCAGGCGGCGCTGTTCCGCACGCTGGTGCACATGACACTCGACCACCACGCCTCCTTGCCGCACTACACGGCCTCGCCGTTGGCGCAGGGCATGCGGTACATTGTACACACGACACGGTCACGCGACACGTACGCCAGCGTCGCCGCACGCTACAACACGGACGCACACCTCGTTTATGCAGCCAACAAACACAACAGTGACAACAACACGAAGAACAAGGCGAAGGGTGACACGTCGTTGCCGTCGTGGCAGCAGCAGCGACCGCCGCCGTCGTGCATCGTGCCACTGCACCTGCTCGCGGCGCTGCTGACGGCCGCGGCGGAGGCGACGTGTGCGCAGCTGTCGAGCATCGATGCTGGCTACGTTGTACAAGTGCTGCCGCGTGAGGAGCGTGGGTTGCCGGGGGTAGGCAAGAGCATCGCGGTGCTGCTGCGCAGTCGCGCACGCGCCGTGGCGCTGGCGCGCAGCGCACTGCGTGCGGCGGAGGCGGACATGGCGCTGCGCTATGACGCACTGCTGCGTGTCCGCAACGCGTCCGTGTGCGTGACGCACAATGTGTGTGCGTACTGCCACTGCCCGCTTGCCGCCGTGCCACCGTCGTACACGGCGTGGCAGGCTGCCAGCACTAGTGCTGCTGCTGACAGCTCGTCGCCATGGCAGCCACTGAGTGCGCGTGCGCGCGTGCTGGAGCAACAGCGTGCGTGTGGCGGCACGGTGGTGTTTCGCTGCGCGCACGCCTACCATGCGTGGTGTGTGGCCGTGTACGTCGCCAAGGCCCACGCCGCGCGTCTGCGCACGTCACCGCTGCCGCACCGCGTCGTCGAGTTTGTGCAGCACCCGCAACGTTTTGCACTACACCAGGCGCAACAGCGACGTCAGCATGCTGACACAAGTGCTGCTGCTGCTACTACTAGTTGCGATGCAGAGGACAATGACGAGCACGATGACGTGGCGCTGCCGCTGCAGCAGCCACTGTGCTACTGCCACGTATGCGAGTCTACACTATGACACACAAGCGACGAAAACACACACACACACACGTTGGTGCATGCCTGCAAGTACATGTGTATGTGTGTGTACAAGTGACGATGCACACTGCGTGTCATTTGCCCCTTTTGCACCTTAGACACACATACACACACACACACACACACACACGCATTGCCATGCGACGCAGTGTGGTGCGCACGCGCAAGGAGTTCCTCGAGCGACGTCAACACGAGCACGTGCACGAGGCCATCTTTGCGCGCAAGGAGCAGTTTCGCGATGCGCTGCGCAGCAGCACACCGCTGCCGGGACACTTGCGCAAAGACGCCTTGGCGCTCAAGAAGTTTGTCGAGCTCGACGACGCCGACACGCGCACCCTCGCGACAACGGTCGACGACGAGTACGCCAACGCCGGCCGCGACGACCCGCGCGTGCTCGTGACCACGTCGCGCAACGCCTCGCAGAAGCTGCTCGAGTTTGCCAAGGAGATGCGCCTGGTCGTGCCGAATGCGGTGCGCATGAACCGCGGCAACCTCAGCGTGCACCAGCTCATGGACGCGGCGCGCAAGGAACACTTCAGCGACGTGGTTGTGCTGCAGGAGACGCGTGGTGTGCCAGACAGCATGACCGTCTCGCACTTGCCGCTGGGGCCGACGGTGGTGTTCACCATACACAACCTCGTCACGCGGCACGACATTGAGGCGCCGGGGACGATGTCGGAGCAGTACCCGCACCTCATCTTTGAAAACTTCACGACGCGGCTGGGGCGGCGTGTGCGGGATGTGCTGCGCTACCTCTTTCCCGTGCCCAAGCCGGAGGCGACGCGGGTGCTGACGTTTGACAATGACAATGACTTTATTAGCTTTCGCCACCACACCTTTGTCGTTACGCCCGGCCACACAAAGCGCGTCGCGCTCACCGAGGTCGGCCCACGCTTCGAGCTCACGCCGTACCGCATCCTGCTTGGCACACTCGAGATGGACGACGCCGAGACGGAGTGGGTGCTGCAGCCGTACATGAACACGGCAAAGAAGCGGCGTCTGCTGTAGGCGCTGAGGGAGAGGGTGGTGCAGTATGTAGGTGTGTGCGTAATGTATAAGCATGGCGAGTAAAGTGACACACACACATGCACGCGACACGTATGCGTACAAGGAGGCGAGACGCGCATGTTCTGTGTGTGTGTATCTGTCTGCTTGCTTGCTTGTTTGCTTGTATGTAGCACAAACACGGCTAGCACGGCAGCATGTGTGATGGCTGCGCGGTCAAGGACGGCGTGTCGCTGTACGCTGTCATGCTGCGGCACGACGCAGACAGTGTCATGGCCGCGGCCTCGTCACAGCTGGCGCTGCGTGCGGCCTATGAGCGTGTTGTCGCCGAGGTGGTGCTGTGTGCGCAGCTGCGACACATGCAGGCAGACATGGAGCATGACCTCGTCTACCGTACACAACAACAACAGCAGCAGCAACAGCAGGCGCAGCACACAACCACGGCGCACACACGCGCTGACTTGCCTGCCTACCGCATGGCGCAGTCGCGACTGCGACAGCAGCTGTGTGCGCGTGTGTGCGCCGTTACACGGCACGTGCTACGGCGAGCACACGCCACCTTTGCGTGTACACGATCGTCACGGCGGCGACAGCGACGCGACGAAGGGCGGCAACAGCGACATGTGACGGCGATGCACATTGCGTGCCGCGAGCGGTGGGCGGGGTGGCGCTACTACACATGCTGCGTGTGCTGTCGACGCAGCCGCAACGGCAAGAACAAGGCAGGCAACGACAAGGACGACGGCGACGAGGACGATGCGGAGCACAGCCTGGGCGTGTGGTGCTGGGGCGGTGGTATGGCGGCGGCACCCGTGTCGAGCGACGATGTGCGTGCACACGCGGTGTTGTGTGGGGCGACGGTACTGACGGCGGAGCTGCGCTATGCGTGTGCGCTGCGCGACGCGGCGGCTGCGCGGGCGCGCGTGCGCGCGTTGCGTGCAAACGACGCTGACGCCTATGCGCAGCACGTCAGCCTGCTCAAGGTGTCGGCGCTGCTGCGCATCATGCAGCTGACGGACGCGTTTGTCAAGCGCATCGGTCTGCGACTGCACGCGAGCGCACAAGAACAGCAGCAGCAGCAGCAAGAATGGACGAACGCGTCACACAACAACAACAACAACGACAGCGACAGCGACAACAACGCCGCGACGACGGCGACGACAGATTATGAGCGCTTCAAGGCGTATGTCGCGTCGGCGCGCGGTGAGTATCGCCTGATGCACAGCGTCGACGTGTTTGTCGCGACAGCCCCGCGTGGACTGCGCGCGACACTGCTGCCGCATCAGATGGACGGCCTCCGCTTCCTCGCGTCGCTGCACGCCAACGGCATCAACGGCATCCTCGCCGATGAGATGGGCGTCGGCAAGACGATGCAGACACTGGCGTTTTTGCTGCATCTGAAGGAGCAGCACGAGCACACCCGCGACGCGGCGACGGCGGCGGCAAGCACGTCTGGCGCACCGCGCCGCGTGCGTGCCGTCGGCCCGCATCTGGTGCTGGCGCCCTTGTCGGTGGTGCGCGAGTGGCACGAGGCGTGGCTGCAGTTTGCTTGCCCAGCACTACAGCTCGTCTGCCTCGATGACGTACTGCGGCAGTCTGCACAAGCAACAGCAGCAACGACATCATCATCATCGTCCTCATCCTCCTTGTCGTCGTGTGCAACACGTACAAAGACACACAGAGCCGCCGCCGCAGCAGCAGCAACAGCAGCCACTCGGCTGGCGGCCGACTGCGACATTGTATTGCTGCCCGTGCACGCGGTGCGTCGTGCGTTGCCGACGCTGCTGCGCGTGCCGTGGGACTATGTTGTGGTGGACGAGGCGCACAGGGCCGTCGCCCACCCGCACACCGACACGGCTCGCGCGATTGCGCGGCTGCCGTGCCGCCGTCGCCTCGTGCTGACGGGCACGCCGCTGAACAGCGACCTGTCGGAGCTGTGGGCGCTGCTGCACTTTCTCAATCCGCGCGTGTTCACTGCGGGCGATGCGTTTGACGTCGTCTTTCGCCAGCCCTTTGCGGCGGCGGCAGACGGCGATGCGGCCACGGCTGCCGCGGCCGCGGCCGCGTTGACGAGTGAGGAGCGCGGTCTGCTTGTGCTGCGACTGCATCAGATTCTGCGGCCGTTTCTGCTGCGACGCACAAAGCGCGACGTCGACGCGACGCTGCGCATGACGCGGCACACAATCGTCTGCCCGCTGACGTGTGTGCAGCAGACGCTGCTGCAGCTGCTGCGCGAGCGCAAGCGCACACCGTGTGTGCACACGTGCAGCAGTAGCAGTAGCAGCGAGGAGGACGAGGACGAGAGCAGCGCTGACGCGCAAGGCGCAGCTGCATGTGTATGCGACAACGACGACGACGACGACAAGGATGACGCTGCTGCTGCGACAACGACGAGGACATCAGACTGCCGCAAGCGACGACGACGACGACGTTCATCTACGCGCAGCACGCACTATGGCCTGACAACAGCCCACGTGTCCTTGTCGACGGCACGGCGTGTGTGCAGCCACGCGTGCTTGCTGCCCTTTTGTGCACATGTGTTGCAACAGGAGCAGCAGCAGCAGCAAGAGGAGCAGCGCAGTGACGCAGAGGCCACACCGCCGTCGCGTGCGTGCAGTGGCAAGTTTCTGCTGCTGCACGTGCTGCTGCGTCGTCTGTGGCTCGCGCAGCGCAAGGCGGTGCTCTTCACGCACTGGCTCGACTGCGTTGACCTGCTGCTCGATGAGCTGCACGCGTGCGGCTGGGGCGACTGCGTCGAGGTGCTGAGCGGCAACGTCGCCGCCGAGGAGCGCCGCAGACGCGTCGCGCGCTTCCGCGACGACGCGACGTGCCTCTTTTTTGTCGTCTCGATGATGGCCGGCGGCTGCGGCATTAATCTGCAGACGGCCCACCTCGTTGTGCTGCTCGACCGCGACCACACCTCGACGAACGAGGAGCAGGCGCTCGGGCGTGTCTTCCGCATGGGACAGCGGCATACGGTGCGGGCGGTGTACCTGACGACGAACGACGACGCCGAGGCGCGCGTCGTGGCGCGGGCGCGTCGCAAAGATGCACCGCGCCTCGCCCTCATCGAGCGCGGCGACTACCAAGTGACGCACACGAGCGCGACGAAGGATGACGAGGACGATGACAGGGACGACGACAACGGTGACGACGAGGAGGCAGCAGCCGCCGTACAAGACGAGGGCAACTGCGCGGCTGCGGCGTCATGTGACGACCACGTCATCGACGCGGCGGCCATGCTGCTCTCGGCCACGCCAGGCAACACGAACAACGACGGCAACGTCAGCGCCACGCGGCAGGCGTGTTGCGCGAGCGCGGCGCAGTGGCGTGCGCTGCGCACCCTTGTCCAGTCACTCGACGCGCTCGTCTTGACGGAGGAGGACAGGGCGGACGGCACACTGCCACGCCGACTCGCCGCACACCTGCCGCCCGTTGTGCAGGAGGACGACAATGACAACAACAACAATAACAACAACGATGACAACAACACGGAAGATGTACGCACGATGGCGTCTGTGGCGGCGGAGTGGGGTTGCTTTTGGCGTGTGTGGCATACCGCCATGTGCGCAGGCGGACCACCGCCGCTGCACGAGGCGCTGACGCGTGCGTCACGCGAGGAGGCCGCCACCGCCGCGGCAGCGTCGCACGCGGCGGCGCGACAGCGACGCGCCGAACGCAACGCCGCGCGACTGCGCCTCGCCACGCTGGACGTGCCGTCGCGCTTTGCGCGGTCGTGTGCGGCGTGCGGCATCGACGACGCCGACGCGGTCGCCGCACTGTACGCAAAGACGCTGCACACATGATGGCGCACACACACACACGTCTGACTGTACGCGTATGTGTGTGTATGTGTGTGTGTGTATGTGTGTGTGTGACACTGCATCTGCTACTACTGCTATGACTGGCACTCTTGTGCCGCAACATTCTGCTATGATGACCGCGCCATGCACGTCTTGCGCACACACACACGCACATACACTCATGTGTTAATGTGTATGTATGTGTGCGTGCGTAGTCATGCACCCACATTGCCATCTTTTCTATCGCTAACTTGCCAGTGTGCACACGCACACACGCGCACACATATACACACACATAGACACAAGCGCACACACACGCACGTACACACATATACATATACATTCACATAGAGCAAGGCGCTGTCACTACCGACACCACAGGCGCCACCATACATGTCCGCGCAAGGCACGACGCTGCCATCGTGTGCAGCGGCAGCAGGAGACTACGCAAACGACAACGGCAGCAGTGACGTCCACCAACACAACAACAGCCTGCTGCATACTGCTGCAGCGGCAGCCGTAGTCATGGCGGCGTCATTGTCGTCGTCGTCGTCCTCGGCGACACCGCTGCTCTTCGACAGTCATCCTGCAAAGCACACACGCGCACACGCCAGCAACAACAACGACGGCAGCAGCAGCAGCAGCGGCGGCAGCAGCGGCAGCGGCGGCACAGGTGGTGGCGTGGTCGACGGCACGCACACGCCGTGCGGTGACGTTGGCTGCGGCAGCAGCTGCAATGGTTGTTGCACAGACGCCGGCAGCATTGGCGTCGATGGCGTGTGCGACTCGCAAGAGCAACGCACAAGCGCCGCACGCAATGGTTGTCGACAGCAGCAACAACAACAACAGCACAACAACAACAACACGGCTGTTGACGACGTGTGCGTGACACCAAGCAACGGCCTGCTGCTCGGCGCCTCGCTGCCGTCACCGTGCTCGCTGCCCTCACCACCACAACAGCAGCAACAACACAAGACGCACGCCGGTCAAGCGACGTTGACGGCGGTGTGTGTGGACGACACGCCTGCGGTGTGTGAGCTGACACCACCGGCGGCTGGCAGTGTGTGCAAGCATGACAGCAACGACAGCGCCACACTCGACTGCACACCACTGCTGCCGCCTTCCTCGTCAACAACGACAACGACAGCTGCAGCTGCACAGGACGCAGCGCGTGTCGCACCAGCTGACACGGCGCTCGTTGTGTCACTTGTGCAACCATGCGACGACAACGCAACAAGCGTCGTGCAGACGCGCAATGTCATGCACGAGCTGATGGCTAGCGCACGCAAGCTGCACTTGCAAGAACAGCAACAGCAACAGCAACAACGACAGCACCAGCAGCCGCAGCGTGTCGTGTATGTGCCCGGTATGCGTGTGGAGGGGCGCTGGGGACGACGGTGGTGGCCAGCGACGGTAGTCACGCATGAGCGTGGCGGCTACGTGCAGCTGCGCTGGGACGAAGACGACTCGCTGCTGCACATGCGAGTGAAGGAGGTGCGCACATTGGCGACGCAATCAGCTACGCAACACGCTAGCGCCACCGTCGTCAACGCAATGGCAACACGAAGAACAGACGAGGAAGCGGCGACAGCAGCAGCAAGGACGACGGCGCACAACGATGACGTCGTCGACACGCGCACGCCGACAGCCGCCGCGGCTGCTGCGTCGTGTGTGTTGCGGGTGCGCGCGACAGACATGGGTCCGTTGCCGCAGACGCTGCGCAAGCGACCACGCACGCGCTCACACGCGGCGACGGCGAGTGTGCGCAGCGTGACGTCGACTGTCACTATGCCTCGCATGGCTGCTGCCGCTGTTGCTGCTGTGCTTGACGGCGACAACAAGGGCGACGGCAACGTGACGGCACACGCAGTAGCAACAACGATAGCGAATGCTGCTGTAGTCGCTACAACTGATGACAACGCACCCACACATGCGACTGCTGCTGCTGCCGCTGCCGCCGTCGCGGGCACGTGTGGTGATGGCGCTGCAGTCGTGACAACCGCCTGTGCTGCCGAGCCGACGCTGTTGCTGCCGCAGCCAACGCAACTGACGTATGACGAGTGTGATGTCATTGTGCAACACCACCGCGCGTCGTCACCACGCCCACACGCGCGTCGTCAACAACAAGAGCAGCAGCAACAAGAAGAAGCGACAGACATGCGTGACGGCGCTGTGCAACAGCAACAAGTGCAGCGGCAGGGCGAGGACGTTGTCACGGCAGCAGACGCTGCATGCTTGTCGCCTGCTGTGCGCCCTGTCGTCATGCCACGTCATGACCTTGTCCGCGAACGCGCAGCAGCAGCAGCAGCAGCACATGGTGACGACAACAACAACACGAGGGACGACGATGAGGCACACGCGCAACGTACAGCAAGCGGCAACGACAACAACGTTGACGAGGACAATGTCGACGAGGACGACGCGGCGGCGGCGTTGCCACCTGTACTCGTCGGTGAGGATTACTATGCGATGCTTGATGACAGCGATGACAGCAATGACAGCGATGACGATGCGGTGGCGTCGAATGTGGTGCTCGGCCGCGTGCTCGCGTGCACAGCCACACACGCCACACTGCAGCTGTATGAGCTCAAGGACGTCACTCGCTATCGCCACCCGCGCACGCGTCGTGTGCAGCAACACACCACGCTGTACCTCGGCATGCGTACGGCACAAGTGCCGCTGCGTGCGCTTCTGTTTGACACACCCGTGTATGTGGTGGACGCGGCGGCACTGCAGCACGTGTACACGCTCGAGGACGCACCGCCCCCACCACCACAGCAGCAAGAGCAGCACGACGTGGCGACGATGACGACGCTGCCTGTGGCACTGCACGACGCAGCGTCACGTGCGACAACGACTGTGCCCGTCACGCGCTCGACGACGCCGACGGCGTCG
Organism: Trypanosomatidae sp. Fi-14; assembly: GCA_023091115.2. Classification (NCBI taxonomy): domain Eukaryota; phylum Euglenozoa; class Kinetoplastea; order Trypanosomatida; family Trypanosomatidae; species Trypanosomatidae sp. Fi-14. Next base: position 17,067 of record JAKVQF020000894.1, on the reverse strand, counting down.
CTGCGTCTTGTTGGTCGTGCTGACAGCAACAAGAACAACGCAAGCAATACTGCTGCAGCTGCTGCTGCTGCAAGACAGGCACGTGTGCAGTCGCGTCGTTGTCGTCGTAGTGCGCACAAGCACGCCGACGGCGATGACGACGACGACAAGGACGAGGGCAGTACCACGTACGACGACGAGGAGGACGATGTGGTGCTGCTGCCGCTGGCGGGCGATGCGACGGCAAGCAGCGTCTCGCCATCACCCGAGGCGCGTGCGGTGTACGACGACAATAACGGCAACAAGGACAATGACACTGCGCAAACGACAGCAACAGCAGCAGCGGGTGCGACACCGTGTGCGGCGGCGATGACAATGACGTCGTCGCTGCTCACGCAACAGCCGACACCTGCAACAACAACAACAACAGCAGCAGCAGCAGTGACAGCCACACCACGCGAAGACAGCGTCATGGCTACGTTGCGCGTGGGTGAGCACGTGGTGTGTGAGGGTAGTGTGGTGCGCTTCCGCGATCACTACTGCCGCAGTCTCACGGCGCAAACGATGCGTAGCAGTAGCAGCAGCATGGGCAGTAACAATAACAACAACAAGGAGAATGACGACATGCCAGCGGCGACGCAGCATATTGCGTACGCAACAGCGAGCGCACGTGCGGCGGTGGGCGTGCAGAGGTCCACGCCATTGCCCGCAACGCCCACGCGCGCCGTCGGTCGCGTTGTCGGTGGCATTGTCGTGCCCGCCTCACACGGCGCGACGACGTCCTCGTCGCCTGCTGTTGCGGGGGCGAGTGAGCCGCCGTGGCGCTGGGGTCGTGTGCAGATGCTGCGACGCATGCAGGACAGTGTCGTGCTTGTCGTGCACACGGCGGCGCCCAATAGCGTGTTTGGCGGGTCGAAGATGTGTGTCATTACGCCCGACATGATCGTCGATGTGCTGCACGACGACAGCGACGCGGACGACGCGCAGGCGACGATGCGTGCGTAGCGTGCAAGACGCCCTCGTCTATCTGCGCAATGAACAACAACTCCGTGTAAGTGTAGCAATGTCATGACGACCACAAAACGCACGCTTTGCTCGTGTTTGTGTGTGTGTGTGTGTATACACGAGCATGTGTACACAAACGCGTGTGTGCTCACTTGCACGCTTGCCATGCTGTCCTTGTGTTGTGTGTGCCATGCCTTGCATAAGACACGTGCACATACACACGTGTGCGCATGTGTGCGCCGTTGCGTCGACGACACACAAACACACACATGAGCAGCGACGACGGCAGCCACGATGACGACGTTGACGGCGATGACGTGCTCATTGACATGCAGGGCGTCGTCTTCCGCTACCCCGAGGCGGCGGCACCGTGTCTGCGCGACGCTGCGCTGCGCGTCTGCGCACACGCGCGGGTGCTCGTCGTTGGTGCCAATGGCAGCGGTAAGTCGACGCTGCTGACGTTGCTCGCGGGCCGACGACGGCCACAGCGTGGTCGCGTGCGCGTGTTGGGTGTTGACCCGTTCGCGGACACACATCACGGCAGTCACATTGCCCTCGTCGGCACACCATGGCCGGCCGATGTGTTCTTTGGCAGCACCACCGTCGACGCGATGACGACACCACCGTCGTCGTCCTCGTCGTCGTCGTCCTCGTTGTGTGCGCGTCGTGCGGAGCTGGCGGCGGCACTGCACGTGAACCTAGCCGCCCGTCTCGACAGCCTCAGCAGTGGCGAGCGGCGGCGTGTGCAGCTGCTGCATGGTCTGCTGCAGCCCGCGCGGGTGGTGTTGCTCGATGAGTGCAGCACTGACCTCGACGTCGCGGAGCGGCGGGCGCTGCTGCAGCTCGTGCGCCGTGAGTGTGCGCAGCGGCGTGGCTGTTGCGTGTACGCGACACACATCTTTGACCACCTCGACGACTGGGCCACGCACGTTGCCTTTGTCGCTGCTGGTCGCGTACGTGCCGTGGTGAAGGTGCGCGCGCTGCGCGACACGATCGAGCGCGTCGCCATGCGCTTCTTTGCGCTCTGCAACAACATGAACGAGAACAACGAGGACAACAACGAGGAGGAACGCGACGATGTCGTGGCGATGCTCACGGCAACACCGACACGCGGCGTCGTTGGTGGTGACGATGCGGACGCCTTTGGGGCAGCAACGACAAGGGCACCGCCAGCACAAGAGGACAGCATTGAGGACAACGATGAGGATGAGGAGGCGGCGGCTGTGGTAACGTGTGCGGGACTGACGTACAAGCACGTGTTTACCGATATGCACCTGACCGTGCACCGCGGTGAACGCGTGCTCTTGTGTGGCTGCAATGGCGCCGGCAAGAGCACGCTACTCGCCATGCTCGGCGGCCGGCTGTTTGTCAAGACGGCGTGTGGCGTGCTGCGCGTGTGCGGACGGGACTGCTACGACGACATGGCCGCACTGCATCGCCACGTTGCGTACAGCGGCAGCTGGTGGGCGACCGCGCCGGCGGGGCAGATGTGTGTGCGCGCACTCGTGTGTGACGACTATGCACACAATGCACGCGCACAGCGCCTAGCACGCGTGCTGGCGGTGAACCTCGACTGGGACGTGCGTCACCTGTCTGCCGGCGAGCAGAAGCGTGTGCAGCTGCTGCTGCATCTGTCACGGCCTGCGCAGCAGCCGCCAGCACGACTGCTGCTGCTCGACGAGGCGACGAGCGACCTTGACCTCGATCAGCGCCAGCGCCTGCTGCAGTTTTTGTACGAGGAGAGTGTGCAGCGTGGGGTGACGGTGGTGTACGCCACTCACATCTTTGGCGGGTTGCGGGGATGGCCAACGACCGCTGTCGTGCTGGATCGCACACGACGCGGTGTACACGTCGTGTGGCGCTGCGGCGCTGGCGGCAACGGCGGCGTCGGTGACGACGCGAAGAGCAGCAGTAGCGCTGCGGCGATCGATCTCGACGCGCTTGCCGAGGAGCTCGTCATGCTGAAGGCGCGCGAAGCTGGTGAGTTGTAGTGTCGCGCGTACGCATGCATGCATGTGTGTGTGTGTGTGTGTGTGTGTGTATGTGTGCAGCCATGCACTTTGTACGTATGTGCCCTGCACTATTGTATGTCGAGTTGCCGTGTTGCTTGCCACTACAGACAGACACACACGCACGCACACATATACACACATTGTCATGACCATCGTACGCTCACCCGCGTCACGTGGGCAAACACAGCGCATGCCTGTGCGCGCCGGCACGGGCGGCTATCTGCGCTGCCCGTTTGACATTGCGCCATCGTTTCGCGCGCTAGCCGAGCGACATGTGCTGACGGGTGCGTCACCGCAGCCGTCATCGTCGCGTCTGCGCAGCGGCGGCGGCGGCGTACACGACAACATCGACAGCCATAGTCGCGCAAGGGACGCCGTCGACGACAACGACGAGGACGGTGGCGCGGGCAACGGCGGACGTGCGTGGCCACGTGCCGGCGTCGGTGCGCGCGGCTTGACGGCGAAGGAGCGTCGTGCACAGCAGGCGCAAGCGGAGCGCGTGTACGGCGCCGACGACAGCGCCGACAAGGATGAGCAGGACGGCGACGACGAGTACGACGAGGACAAGGCAAGCAAGGGCACAACGACAAGGACGGCGCGGACGACTGCCACACCGCAGCCGCTGTTTGCGCTCGCGGCACACGAGCGGCAGGCACTGCGCAGCATGGTGCCACGTCACGTAAGGCGCGAGCTCGCGGCGGCGCAGCACACAGCTGCAGCATCATCATCATCGTCGTCACTGTCGTCTGCACCGTCGCGCATACTTGGCAAGTCGCGGCGACACGGCAGCAGCAACGACGACGCTGCTGCAGCAGCAACAGCAGCAAGCAACAGCCACAGCAGCACCAGCGCCGCCACCGCCACCGCCACCGTTGTTGCCGCTGCGGCAGGCGAGCAGGATGACGAGGATGTGGTGCACAAGAGCAGCGAGGTGGGTGCAGGTGTGCGGGCGCAGACGACACCGTCGCGACGACGCACACCGCTCGACCGCATACACCAACTCGACGCACTGCGGCAGCAGGCGCTGATGACAAGCGGGACTCGTCGCAAGGGTGCGGGGAGCAAGCGGCTGCGCGATGCACAGGCGTGACGTGCACGCAATGAAAGTAACAGATACACACACACACACACACACACACACACACATACGCACACACACACACGCCAGTGCAAGTGCATACATGTGCTTGCCTTGTTGCAGCTACTATAACAGGCACACACACACACACACACCTGCGCGATGGTGAAGCTCGATGTTAGTTTGCTGCGCTTCCTCGACGCGGACGACTTCCGCGTCTTGACGGCGCTCGAGATGGCGATGCGCAACCACGATGTGGCGCCCACGGTGCTCATCGAGCGCATTGCGCAGCTGCCCCACGGTGGTTGCCGCAAGCGGCTGCAGCACATGCTCAAGCACAAGCTCATACACCACGACAACACCGCCTACGATGGCTACGCGCTCAAGTATGGCGCATACGACTACCTCGCCTTGCGCACGCTCGCCAAGCGCGGCACGTGTGTCAGTGTGGGCCACCGCATTGGCTGCGGCAAGGAGTCGGACATTGTGCTCGTGCGCGACGAGGCTGGCAGCGAGTGTGTGCTCAAGCTGCAACGCCTGGGCCGCTGCAGCTTCCGCAGCGTGACGCGCAACCGCGACTACAAGGGCGGTGGCCGCCCCCGACACGGCGAGAGCTGGTTCTACCTCTCCCGCCTGGCGGCACAGAAGGAGTTCGCCTTTATGAAGCTGCTGCACGACGAGGGCTTCCCAGTGCCGCGGCCGATTGACCACAACCGCCACGTCATTGTCATGGAGCACGTCTCGGGCACGCTGCTCAACAACATTGTCGCGCTCGGCGACGCCGCGCGGGTGTACCGGCGCTGCCTGGAGCTGATGGTGCGCCTGGCAGAGGCCGGCCTCGTGCACGGCGACTTCAACGAGTTCAACCTGTTCGTCACGGAAGAGCAGCGCGTCGTTGTTATTGACTTTCCTCAGATGGTCTCGACGAGCCACCGCAACGCCGGCGAGCTCTTCGACCGCGATGTGCGCAACCTGGCGGCGTTCTTTCGCCGTCGCTTCGCCGTCGACACGCAGTGGCTGCCCACACTGGCCGACGATGTCGTGCGCACGTCGGACCTTGACAGGCGCGTCTTTGCGAGTGGCTGCTTTAGTGTCAAGCAGCAAAAGGAGCTGGACGCACTCATGACGCAACAAGAACAACACGACGAGGACGACAGCAACGACGACGAGGACGCAACAGACGAGGCGGTTGTGCAGAACGAGGGCGTAGCCGTGGACGACGATGACGGCAGTGCTGACAAGGCACAGACGCGCATTCTGGCGCAGCATCACGACGACAAGGACGACAAGGACGACGCGACGCAACCACAAGCGTCGCACGAGGACGCGGTTGGCGATGATGACGGCGACGACGCCAGGTCGAGTGCAAGTGACGACACGACAGCGGCCGAGGTGGCGGCACGTCGGCTAGCGCAGCACGATGACGCAGCTGCTGCTGCTGTAGCAACGACAAGCAACGCCAATGTTTTGCCAGATGGCCGCATCAATGAGGCACATGTACGCAGCATGGTACGTAGTGACCTGCGTCGCCGCAGCAACCGCGACTTCAATGCGAGTATGCACCGCAACGTGCAAAAGGGACGACAAAAGATGCGCATACAACGACAGATCAAGAGCGCGTTTGGCAAAGACCTCTTTGATTAGCAGCAACACAACGTCACTGTGTATGTGTGTGTGTGTAACATGTGTTGTCGATAAGGTATGCGAGTAAACAAGACAACGAGCACGTCGTCAACGACGACGTGGTGTGTGTGTGTGTGTGTGTGTGTGTGTGTATGTGTATGTGTACTTGTTGTGTTTGTCTGTGTAGACGAGGCGTGTGTGTGTGTCTTGTGACAGCGTTGTAGTTGTACAGATGGCAGCTGCAGGTGCAATGCGCAATCGTGGTGCACAACAACAGCAGCAGCGACAGCCGCAGCAGCAGCGACGACAGCAGCAGCAGCAGCAGCGCAGCGTGTTTGGTGATGTGACAAATGTGCAGCGTCGTCGCGGTGAGAACAAGGAGAACATACCACCACCATCGTCCTTGTCGTCACCGCCGCCCACACGCGCGCAACGTTCGCGATCGCCCTCGCAGACGCCACGACCACCACCCACCTCTGCAACAGACGCATGCGATCTGCTGTGTGGTCAAGCGGTCAGCGACGACACGACAACGGCGACGGTGACAGCGTCGGCGCTGCACACCCCACCGCGACATTGCAGTGGCAACAATGCACGCACACAACGCACACTCGCCGCTGCTGCTCCTGCTGCTGCTGCACGCGCGGACGACAGCGACGGAGACGGTGAGGTGCCGCCGAGTGTGTGCAGTTCGCCATGTCATCGCACGCCTGGTCACCAGCTCATGCAGCGCCGTCGCAGTATGGCGTCAGCACTTGTGTTTGCGACAACAACGACAACGCTGACGCCCATGACAACGACTGCTACTGCTGCTGTTGCTGCTGCCGCTGCCGCGGTCGCCGCCGCGTGTGACGACGACGGCGTCCTGTCGACGAGCACGCACGCTGCACATACGCGCGACGGCGATGGCGGCCACGAGGAGGCGACGGCGACGAACACGGCGGCAACGCCACGGCACGCGCTGTGCGAGCGGCCGCCGCAGAGCGGTCACGCGTTTGCCGCCCTCCTTGCGTCACCGTACAAGGCACTGCAACACACACCGCTGCAGCTGTGCAAGGTGGCCGTCGCCGCCGCCGAGCGCGCAGCCGCCACGCCGAAGAGCAGCGACGACGCGAGCAGTGCGGCATGCGTCATGCTTGCCCCTCACCACCACCACGACATGGACAACACTGCACACAACAACACAACGACGGCAGCCACACATGGAGAGGCGGCTGCGGCCGTGACGGGTGTCGAGTGTGGCGACGCCGTCACACGCGCGCTGCAGCGCTCCGTCGAGGACATACTGCGTGACTGTGGTGTGTCGTCGTGTGCGTCACCGCAGCTCGCCTCGGCAACACCAATACACCGCCACCACCACCACAATGACAACAACAACGCCAACAGCAAGAGTATGTCGCCGTCATGTCCGCAACACGACAAGGACACGGACACTGTCGCTGCTACTGCTGCAATTGCTGACAGCGTGTGCAATGCGCAGACGGCCATGACGGCAGCAGCCGAGATGAGCGCCGAGGCACACCGCATCCCCTATGACGTGCTGCAGCAAATGCGTGACGACAGCGACAGTGACGGTGACACGTGGCAACGGCAGCAGCAGCAGCAACAGCGGCAGCAGCAGCAGCAAAGCGAGCACTGTGCGTCGATGGTGGCGCTGCGGCAGAGCAGACAGCGACAGCCATCGCCGTTGCCGCTACCACCGTCGTGGTCACTGCCACCGCAGCAGCCAACAGCGTCACTGTCGCGAACAACGACGACGTCAACCTCGTCCACAACCACGCGGGCGTTGTTGCCGCGCACACGCCACGGCTCGCCTGCACGTGCGCAGAGCAGCGCGACCATGACAACAACAACAACAACAACAACAACAATGGCCACGACAATGGCGGCAAACACGACCGGCGCAAGCCACAGCAGCAGCAGCAGCAGTGGTACACGACGTGGTGGACACTACATGTCACACGTGCGTGCCGCCGCGGGCTCGCTCATCGCCGTGGGCGGTCGCCGTGTGCCTGTCGACAAGCTGTACTTGTTGCGCGGTGCGTGTCAGCGCAGCACAAGCAGAATGCGCACACGTGGCAAGACGAGCAGTCACACAAGGGCAGGCGAGGGTGACGACAACAAGAGCAGAGATGACGCAAGCAGCAGCGACAACAACAGCGGCAGCAGCAGCAGCGCTAGCGAGGATGACGACGATGATGTGGCGCGGCCATCGGCACGTCGACTGCCTTCTGCCATTGTGCACACGATCACGAAGCCGCTGACGCACGTGCAGCCGCCAACATCATCGCTGACAGCTGTTGCAGGCATGGCGACACGGGCTAGCAGTGGCCGCGCGAATGCTACAGCTACTACTACTGCTGCTGATACGACAACAGTGCCAGTGACGAGCAGCAGTGGCCACGGTGCGACTGCGCGGTGGCGCGTGTCGGCGTCAACGCCGACGTCGTGTGCGCGCGCGTCTGCGGCGAGTGTGCACGACGCGATGCCGCTTCGCGGTCGTGCGACGTGGTCGAGTTGGCTGCAACAGCAGCAGCAGCAACAACAGCAGCAAGAAGCAGACGAGGCCGAGGAGCAGCAGTGCCCGTGGTCGCGTCGCTGCAACGACGTCGTCACACACCACACCGTGCCGCAGCGCACAAGAGCGTCCGCGGCCGCGTGGATGCGTCGTGACGACGAAAACAACAACAAGGACAACAACAGGGCGTCAGCCGATGACGATGGTGGCGTCCTGCAGCCCTCGTCGCGGCCGCTGCCGCCGGGGAGTTGGCACGGCTTGCGCACCACGAGTGTGTTGCGCGACGACGGCAGCAACGACAGCAGTACAAGGGCACGTGCACAAGCGGCGTGTGCACACGACGTGGTCGTCACGCTGCAGTTTGCCAGTGGTGGTGTTGCGCGCTGTGTCTGTCACGTCTCGCCGGCGTGTGCCGTGCAGTCGTCTGCTGCCGCTACAACAACAACAACTACAACAACAGCAGCAGCAGCACATACCGTGTGCTCGCGTGGCTTGCCGTGCGTGCCGGCGCTACACTTTGGCCAAGTGTACATCGCCGCGGTCTGCGCAAACACGCCGGCAGATGTGGTCACACACGACATGCAGTGCACACACGACGTCCGCTACACCACAGACGACGACACGCTGAGCACGTTGCCCGCTGATGCGAGGGTGTACGAGGACGTTGGCCAGTGCGTGGGGCTGTGCACCGTAGACGGCAACGACCACGACAGCATCACGGCTGCTCCTACCGCTGCAGCTGACTATGACGCGTGTTGTGCATGGTGGCAGCAGCGGCTGCACAGCAACTCGGCAGAAACGGCGACGCGCACACGCTGGCGCAACGACAACAACGGCAGCGACAGTTGTGCGACGACACTGCGTACACTACGCGGCGTCATTGTGCGACATGTGGACGTCATGCAATGCGCCAAGGACGAGACACAGTATCGTTGCGTGCTGCAGCGACAGGCTGCCGCGTTTGCGGCGTGTGCGCGGCACTTCAGCAACACGGCAACGGCAACGACGACGCTGTGCGTGACGGCGGTGCACGTGTCGTTTGACTTGCGCCTGTGCAGCGTGTACTATCGCTGCCTTGCCCTTGCCGAGAACACGGAGAGTGGCGGTAGCAGCAGCAGCAGCAGTGTGATGCAGGCACGCGCCATGGTCGTACAGCTCGTGCAGCAACTGCAGCAAATGCTGCAGTGCCGTGTCCGCATGTTGTTGTGTGTGCAGTAAACACACGCGTACACAACAGCAACAGCAACAACAACAACAACAACAGCAACCATAGAAGCACAGAGAGGCATACAAGAGAAGTGGCGAGCGAGGTGTGTGTGTGTGTGTGTGCGCATGACGCAGAGGGTGTGCGCGGTGACGACGCGCTAATGGTGATGGCTGGGGTAGCAAGAGAAGAGCAACACCTGACGCGTACAACACGAGCGCAGACGAGATGCAGACGACATGCATGCGATCGCCGCACGTACACGCGTGCACACACACACACAAGCTTGTGTACACGTGTTTGCATAGATGCACAACACACATACATACATACGTCAGAGGCGTGCGTACGCAGCAGTATACATACATACACACATGCATACAACTACATATATAGTTATATATACACATACAAATATACATATCTACATACAGAGATGTATGCACGCATGTGCACGCAGCGCATACAGTGTCGCGTGTGTAGTTGACTTTGTCATACTACGCACCTCTCGTACACGCTTTACCAATAGATGCACAAATACATACACGTACACACGCTAACGTAGACGATGCGCGAAACACGTACACTGGCTATTTTACATAGACAGACTTGTGTATCTGTGTGTGTGTGTGTATGTGTGTGTGTGTGTGTGTTTTACGAGAGCGCGTAGACGTAGTTAGACGTTACAAGTGTGTGTGTACGACCGTGCAAACACAATTTACTTTTGCTGTGTTGTTTGTATGTCTCTCTCTCTGTGTGTGTGTGCATGCATGCTTGTGCTTGTCTGCACTACAGGCGACAGTAGACGACAGCAAGGACACACACACGCACACACATACACCGGCGAGAACGAGTGACGAAGTTGCCGACGGTATGCGCGGTCGTGACACTGTGCGGACGCGGTCAACGTCCATGACGCGGCGTGGTCTGGCAGCAGACGGCGTTGCGGCGCGCGGCGGCGGCGGCGGCGTGCGCACGCGCCACCTTGCTGACGTGTGCAGTGGCAGCAACATGCGCGACGGCGCGCGTGCGCGGCAGCTGCGTCAGGCACCGTCGCAGCAGCACAGCAGTGAAGGTGGCAGGGGTGGCAGCAGCAGCAGCAGCCTCGCCGCCGAGCTGCAGCAGCTGTCCGACGACTACTACGGCGCACCCGCCGTGGTGGCTGCACGCGCCGCCGTGACGCGCCCACCGGCACGCATGCTTGCTGGTGGTGGCGGTGGCAATGACGAGTACGTGTGCGCCTCACCGTATAACGGCGACGGCGTCGTGTCGGCGCGCTGGCGTCGCGGCCCGAGCGACACGGCGGGGCGCCGCTTTGACGCGAGCGATCGCAACTTGCTCTGCATGGACGTGTACACGTCCGAGGAGGCCTCGTCGCGTCGTCTGCCAAGTGTCGCACTGCGCGGTCGCGGTGCGGTGCCGTCGTCGTCGCGCGGTAGCACGCTGTGTGTTGTCGGCTCAGCCGATCATGGTCTGCGCGTCTTTGACGTGGCGACGCTGCGGGCGGTGACGCAGCTGTACAGCGCGCGTTGTGGCCACACGGAGTGGGTGACGGCGTGCAAGTTTCTGCCCGGGGCTCGCGTGTTGTCGGGCGGTATGGACAGCAAGCTGTGCCTGTGGTCTACCGTCACACGCCCTGGTGCGGCTCGCTGCGTCGATTTGCTCGGCCACACGGGCAGCATTAGCCAAGTCGAGGTGAGCGCCTCGGGGACGCGTGCGATGAGTGCGAGCTATGACCGAACTTTGCGTGTGTGGGACTGCGACGCGGAGGGCCGCAGCGGCGGCGGCGGCGGCGGCGCGCTTGCCTGTCTTGCTGGCCACGAGGCGGCCGTCACGGCGTTTGCGTGGTCGTCGTCGCGGCGCGAAGTTGTGTCGGCGGACCGGCGCGGCGGTGTGCGACTGTGGGATGTGCCGACGGCGACGTGCGTGGCGACGCTGCAGTCGAGCGAGCGAGTGGCAGCGAGTCAGGCCGCGCGTGGCGCCGTGGCCGGCACAGGGGCGACGAGCGGGCAGCTGGGTGCCGTGGCCCACATGCTCCTCGACGGTGGCGGTGGTGTTGTCGAGGACACGGACAGGAGCAGTAGCAGCAGCAGCAGCGGTGGTGGTGGTGGTGGTCAGCATGTCACGTTGCTGGGCGACCAGCGTGGCAACTTGACGGTGCTCGACTGGCGCGCCAACAGCAGCAGCAGCAGCAGTGGTGGCGGTGGCGGTGCGTCGACCGCGGTGGTGTGCGCAAAGGCAGTGCACCCTGGTGGTGTGTTGAGCGGTATACGTGGTGTCCAGGGCGCACCGCACCTTGTCGTCACGTGTGGTGCGGATCGGCGTGTCGTGCTGCTCGATGCGCGTCGCGGCTTTGACGTTGTGCATGCGTTTGCGGACCACACCGACTACGTGTATGCACTCGAGACACACGGCCCGCTGGTGCTGAGCGGCGGCGGCAACGGATGGCTGCTCGTGCACGACACGACGACGCTCGAGTGCTGCTACGGACTTGGCGCAAGCACCGATGCAGTGCGTGCGATACACGCACAAGGCGATTACCTCATCGCGGCGTGCGACGACGGCAAGGCGATGGTGTATGATTTTGCGATTATGTAGCGTATCCGCGATGACATGTACACATACACATACACACATGCACACACGTACATGCCTGCAACACAAGCGTAACGACATACAACAAGTACATGTCACGGCAACTTGTGTACGTCTTGCTGCCTGCATATGTAGGTAGAGCGTCTGTGTGTGTGCGTGTGTGTGTGTTTCAAGTTCCGTGACGCGTCGCGTCATGCACTCGCCAACGCAGCAGCCACGGCGGGGCTCGTCGGCATCGCCGCAGCCTGGGGCTGCGCGTGGTGAGGCGCTCGTGACGCGCGCACGCGCGTACCCGGTGACGGCGGCGCTGCTTGTGCTGGTGTGCGTGACGTCGGTGTTGTTTGGCCTACTCAGCACAGCTGAGCAGGCCGCGTTGCTCGCCATGGGGACGGCAAGCCCGGTACGTGTGCAGCTGTGGCGTGGCGCGCCTCCGGCGCAGCTGGGTAGCGCAGACGGTCGTCGCGGCGACACGGTGCTGGCTAACGGCAAGCAGCGAGTGGCGTTGTCGTGCGCAAGCGCGGGTAGTGCGACAATGTCGCTGCGTGGCTGGATGCGGCACGACAAGGCAGCCGTTGCCGCCATAACATCCGCGGAGCATGAGTCGATGGCGGGGTGGTTGTGGCTGTGCTACTGTGCGTGGTGGGTGAGCAACTTTGTGTGGTCAAGCATCGTCGCCGTCTCCTCGGGCGAGTTACTCGTCGTCGTGGCGGCGTTGTGGCACATTGCGCGTGACGTCGAGCGCGCCATGGGCGTGCGACGCTACGTAGCGGTCATTGTCGGTGCGTTTGTGATGCGCATGGTGTGGTTTGTCAGTGTGTTGCCGCTGTTTGGTGCACGCGTGTTTGCGTGCTACACGATGCGTCCGGGACTGGCATGGCTGTGTATTGCCCTGTACGTACTGCACGAGTGGGGGCCACGACATACGGGCCGGCCACGCAAGTCAGCGTCGCGGCTGCGTCTCTTTGGCAAGCTACCACTAGGCCCAGAGCTGCTGCGTGCCGTACTGCTGCTGCACTTGCTCTGCCGCGCGGATGTGTACATGGGCGCGGTACCAGGTTTGCTCTACGGCGCAGCCGCCTCTAGCACCGCACTACACCGCTTACACCTGCCACGACGACGCAGCGGTGCAAGCGAGTTGCACGACGTGACGAGTGCAGCCCGCGGCGACTATACAGCGGTGTAGAACATATCACGTCAGACACTTTGCACTCACACATCGACACAAACACAATACACACAACACACACAACAACACTGCACAACAGTGCGTCTGTGTATAGAAACGTCATGCATGCACAAACAACAACATGCATGTATCATTTCTATTTGCATAACAACACACAAAAACCACCACAAAAACAACAACTAGGTAGACGTGTAGAAAGAGAAGAGGAGGCGAGCAACGCAAACAGGCACGACAAGCAATCACACGACACGCACATAAAACAATATCGTCACAAAAGCAACAAGGTACAGTAACAAAAACACCCACGTAACACAACAACACAGCATTGTGTCAAACAAGAAAAGAGCGATGAAAAAGAACATTGACGACGTCATGTCGCACGAGGAGGAAGATCGCGACGAGCGTGGGGAAATGCGCGACATTGCCGACGAACATCTGCAAAGTGGACAACAGTATCATGTACCTATGCACAATGCAACGCACTACGCGACGCACAATTGGCACTATGGTCTGTTCGTGTCATGTTACAACATGCAATCGTGCCTGGAGGCGTGTTGCTGCACGACGTGTCAGCTGACGCGACAGTACAATGCGCTCTTCCAGGACAGGTGGCGCAAAATCAACTGGCCCATGTGTATTCTGCTCACCATATGCGACTCGAACACAGCATGCGTCATAAGCATGATGACAGCGTACTTCATACGCAACAAGCTGCGCGCACGATACAACATACAAGGAACAGAGTGCGACGACTTCTTCGCGGTGTGTTGCTGCTACCCATGCGCTTTGCAGCAGCAGCTTGTCGAAATGACAGTGAACAATGAATTCCCAGGCGCCTTCTGTTACGATGTTCGGCCACCTGTGCAGTACATGCTGTAAAAGCAAAGGAAGTTAGCATGTTGTCAATAAATAAATACATATGTAGTGAGTAAACAAGGCTTACAAACAAACGATGCAAAAGAAAAAAAAGACGACATTTTTCTACAAAAACAATATATGTCAACAACGTGTCCAGATACGAAAAAAACGCTCCTTGCTCAGCATCTACATTACGAAACATACGCAAACAAAACAAAACAAACAACACAAACGCACACACACAAACAGGCAAATACGCAACTACCAGCAGCAACAATACTCTTGACTGCTTGCATGTTTGCTTAGTTGTTTTGCGCACAGTGCTGCACTTTGTGTGTGCTTGTACAAAGTTATTGCCAAGAAGAGCAACCGCGTCCACTGCGCATACACTACACTCGCTGTAGGCAACACACATACGGCAACTATACCTTGACGCATCTACCATACGCAGCAGTAGACATCCGAATGGCTGCCATTGCACCGATTCAGAACGCCTGCGCGCCGCAAGCGTGCGACCCGTGCCAGCCATGTGCTGACCCTTGTGCTAACAACTATCCTATGCCTATCCCTGATCCGACACTACCAGGCACCGGTGTTGTTAGCCCTGCTGGCTGTAATAACTGCGGCCCTATCTGGATCAAGCCACCATGCCGCGATTGGCACTATGGTCTATTCTATTCGTGCCGCGACATCCGCTCATGCTGCGAGGCGTGCTGCTGCATTCAGTGCCAGCTGAGTCGCCAGTGCAACATGCTGTCGTACCGCATACCACAGATATATTGGCCGTACTGTTTGTTGCTCTTCTGTGGTGACGGTCCAATGTGCGGTCACTTGCTGACGTGTTTAGCTGCAGCGCACACACGTACGATCATTCGACAGCGCTACGGCATTAGGGGTACGGATTGTGGCGACATATGCGCTGCATGGTGCTGCCGCTGCTGCGTTGTCCAGCAGATTCTGCTGGAGATGACAGCGATGAACGAGTTCCCCGGTGCACTGTGCTATAAACAGCCAAAGACACCCGCGGTGTGCACGATGACATAAGCGACATTGCACGGCGATGCTGTGCGTTTTTGTGCTGCCGCGTGCTTGTAGAGGCGTGCGTCTTGTGTCCAACATGTTATACACCACTGGCACTTCCCTTGTTTTGTTATTGCAAGCGCTACTGATGACTGCAAACGTGTATATGTGTGTTTGTGTGTGTGTGTGTGTGTGTGTGTATAAGCCGTCTTGCGCATGCTAGATTGTCTACTGCGCACAGGTGTAATGCCATACTCGTACGCTGACGGTAGCGCAGCCGTTGTGGTATACACACTACGAGCAGAATACACATGTGTGCAGCTGCTCCGTAAGCGACGAGTGTATGTTATAGACTCGGTAAACCTGATACCATTCATGTTCTGTACGTTGCCTGTAAAAATTGCATTCTGTATACACACTGCCTCACCCTGTGTACAGTGCTCGTGGTCTGTTGTTGTTGTTCTGAGCTTGTCGTGACGAGGGTGGGGTAATCACGGTCGTGTGCTGCGCGCACGCGCACGCGAGTAAGCAGACAGGCAGGTAGGCAAGCAAGCGAGCAAGCAGCAGCGAGCGATGCGTCATCGCGTACACATACACTTGTACACATATACTATGCTGCCATGCTTGCGTTATGACGATGTGCGCATGTAGCTGTCGTCGTGCCATGCCAGAGCGTGTCATGAGTTGTGTGTGTGTGTATGTGTGTGTGCGTGTGTGTGACCGCGTGCACGGTAATGGTGTGATGGTAGACGCCCTTACGCGCCCGTACGTGCATGCGGTGTCAACGACGCCACGTGTGACGTGCGTTGGCTGCAAGCATGCACCTCCATCTGCACAATGGAGCAAGTGCGTGCGTCGCGCACGTAGGCGCGCAAGGGTAACGCCATTGTGACACAGGGCAACGTAGGCGCGTAGACGCGAGAGCTCTACTGTACAACACAACACTCAGTGACTGCCAATAGATACAGTGCACAATACGTTTATATACAACGGCAACTACACTGCGATGCACGAAGTGCGGTCAGACGTGCACGTAGCAGCGCACTGCTTTATACAAACAATGCGCTACGTCAGGTTCACCATGCAACGCACTGTGTGTGTTTGTGTAAGCGTTTGTGTCTGTGACGTACTGAATCAGTGGCTACGTAAGCAATCCAGCGCAACATTGTGTATGGTCGTGCTGGTTGTACTGCTACGGCTAGCATACTTTATGCATGCTACATGGTTTCATCAGCAAGGTGCCACTGCAATAGCTAATGAGTTGTGGCACGATGCATGTGCACTTGTGCGCGTACGCAATGGGCTGCCGTACATCGTTTCTCATTGCATTGCTGCCGTACCTTGGCTCGTTTGCGTTGCACAGTGTTTGTCTTCTGTGAAGATGTCAAGGGAAGCGATGTGTACGTTTGTAGGCTAGCGTTAGCTGCACAGCGTTGCAAAGAAGCACAATCGACAACTGCGTAAAACCATTCATGCAGTGTTCGCGTCCTACTGATGCGCCACGAAGGCACATAGGCGCTGCATCCGGTGCGTGGCGTTCATGCATCTCAAGATCAACGGTCAGCAGGAACCCATTGCTGCAAGTCTCAGACGTCATCAGGGAACGCGCCGTCGTGCTTGACCACGCTTCTTGTGCGCTCTACTCGACGATGTGCTGACTGTATCGGAAGGCAGGCACTCATCTGTACGATTACACACGTTTACTTGCACGCCACAGTGATCTTGCATCGGAGAGCAACATGCTCAGCATTTTCCTCACAACACACTTGACAGATTTGCGTCAAGGCACCCGTTGTTGCTATGGTCGTCTGAGGCTTTCATGCATGTACTCGCGTTTGCGATACTTGTGTGCACCAACAAACATGCGACACGCTATTTGCTGCTATGGCTGCCACGCGAGTGTGGTGTGTCTATGTCTGTGTGTGTTTGCATGAGCAGGCAGCACACGCGTGTCTACCATCTCCGGCTATGCGACGCAACTCGTAGCAC
>JAKVQF020000893.1:0-67528 GCA_023091115.2 Trypanosomatidae sp. Fi-14 | reverse complement strand
TCGTCGTGTTTACTGCGTGATGCACGGCCGCGCAGCATGTTTTGCGTCGTCGTGTCGCCGTTGCTCGCGCTCATGTCGGATCAGATGACACGCATGCAGCGGCAACGGCCACCGGCACCACAGCGACAGCAGCAGAAGCAGCAACAACACGCAGCGTCGCACGACCACGACGACGAAGGTGACGATGACGACAATGACGCGGCTGTTGTTGCCGCCACCACGGCAACGTCGAGTGTGCACGGTGGTGTGTTGAGTGCCGTGGCGCTGACGGCCAACACGTCGCCCTCGCGTGCCGCCGCGCTGCTGCGGCAGCTGAGCGACGACGATGGCGACATCGACATACTCTTCGTGTCGCCTGAGCGGCTCGTCAGTGATGCGGCACTGCGTCAGGTGTTGCACACACAGCGCACGCGTGTGGCGTTTGTCTGCATTGACGAGGTGCACTGCGTGTCGCGTTGGGCCTATGACTTTCGGCCCGCCTATTTGTATATACACTGTGTTGTGCGCGACATGTTGCTGCAGTTGTCATCATCATCATCGTCGGACGCAGTTACTGCAGCAGCATCGTCCTCGTCCTCCTCATCATCGCCTGCGCTGCCTTTTCTCTGTCTGACGGCGACCGCCTCGCACGCGGTGGTGTGTGACGTGCAGCGCATCTTTGCCGTGACGCAGACGGTCGTGTACGACGCGCCACGCACACATCTGCGCCTAGAGTCGGAGGACATGACCCGACGCGCACACGCGCGCGCACACGCACGCGCGTCCTGCGACGGCGGCGGCGCCTGCACCGACGACACGCAAGCACGCGCGACGACGGCGACAAGCACGACAAGCACGACGACGACAGCAATGACTGCCGCCGTTGTCCCTACGCAACGCGATGTGCACGAGGCACTGCTCGAGGCGGTGCAGCAGCTGCCGACACCGATGCTGGTGTACGTGCAGACACGCAACGACGCCGAGGAGTTGGCGCATTACCTCACCGTCTCACTTGCTGGCAACAACACCGGCAGCTGCAGCAGCAGCTGCGATAGCGAGAGCAGTAGCAGACGACCGCAGACGACACGCAACGCACACACCGCCGTCGTGGACGGTGATGCAACAACAGCGGCAACGACAACTAGGAGGCGTGTGGTGTTTGCACCCTCGTCATTGTCGCGTACACGCCGCGTGTGTGCGGTTGCTCGTGCAACACGGCACAAGGACGAGAACGACAACGACGAGGACGGTACTCGGTCGTGTCGCCGCGGTGGTGCACTCGTCGTACGCTGCTACCACGCTGCGCTGTCGCGGCACGTGCGCACGCGTACGCAGCAGCAGTTCGTCGTCGGCGAAGTCGACGTGCTCGTGGCGACGGTGGCGTTCGGCATGGGCATTGACAAGGCCAATGTTCGCAGCGTAGTGCACGCCCACGCGCCGAGCTCGCTCGAGGCGTATGTGCAGGAGATTGGCCGCGCCGGCCGTGACGGTGGTGTGAGTGTCTGTCGTGTGCTGTACAATCCGTACGACTACTACATGCTGCGCAATCGGCAGCTGACGGCGCTGCTGTCGCCTGCGGAGATGCATGCGATTGTGTCGCGGCTGCTGCAGCTGCCTACATCACACAACAAACACACGAACAACAGCAGCAGCGACAATGCTGCTTGCACGACTGCGACTACGCAGTATGGTGAGCGGGTGCTGCTCGTGTCGCCGACGCAGCTTGCGAGTGTGCTCGACGTCGCCGAGGAGGCGGTCGAGACGGTGCTGTTTATGCTGCTCACGTGCAGCGAGCCGACAGCAAGGTGTGGTGGCTGCATCGACGACGACAGTGGAAACACAAACATCAACAACAACAACAACAACAGCGCGGATGGCGGAGGTGGTGAGGTGGACGACGTGTCGTGGTGCAGTGATGTGCTGACATGTGTGCATGGCACCTGTCCACTGGGCTTTCGTGTCGTTGCGGTGCGCCGCGAGAGTGACAGTAACAATGACAACAACAACAATGACGTGGCTGCTGTCGCTGCGCATCATGCGGATCATTACAGTAACAGCAGCAGCAGCAACACTACCGGCAGTGGCCGTAAACGTATGCGAGTTGGCATACGAGCAGCGCGCAGCAGCGTGACGTTGTTGTCGTCGTCGTTGCACGCGGCGGGTGCCGTGGGCGTCAGCGATGTGCTGGCGCAACTGCACACACACGACAGCGTACTCGAGCTGTGTCGACGCAGCTGCCCTCGTAGTGCGCACGACGATAACGACAACCGCAGTAGTGGTAGTAGCATGCACGCTGCTGCTGCTGCTGCTGCACAAGCCCCACTGGTGCACCTCGTCGACGCCGCCAATGCGCTGCGTCTGCCACTGGCCGAGCTGCGCGCGCGACTCGATGAGCTCGTCGCCAGCGGCATGGTGACGCTGCGGTGGACGTCGTCGCCGTGCTACATTGTCGCCGTCGGCGACGGCTATGCGCGGGTGGCGCGGGCGCGTGACGGCGTCGCGCGTGTGGCGGCGCAGCTGCAGCGACAGCACTCGTCGCGGCTGTTTGCGCAGATAGCATCGCTGCGTATGTTGTTTGCGGTGTTGCAGCAGCCCACACACGCCCGCCTCGCCGCCGCGCTGCGTCGTGGCAGTGCCGTCGACGCGGACAAGACGACGACGACGAAAGAAGACAAGGACGACGGCGCCACAACGAGGATGACATGTGCCGCTGTAGCACGCATGCGCAGCAGCAAGGACAACAACAATGACAACAACAAGGACGACGACGACGAGGAGGACGTGGTGGCACGGACGGCAGCGTGGCAGCCACCCCCGCGCACACTGCGCCGCGTCGACGCTGTGGCGTTGCTGAACGCCTTTGTCGAGCAGAACCGACTGCGGCTGCACTCGACGTACGAGGCCGCGCGTGCCCTGCTCGGGGTGCTGCCGCGGAGCAACATCAAGCGTGGCAGGTACGCCGGACAGCTGCCGCTGTCACAGAGCTGGTACGTGCACTCGCCATATTTTGGTGCACTGCGCGAGTACGACGTGGCCTGACTGCTCACCGCCCTCGCGGTGCACCACCTCGACGACGAGGACGGAGAGGTGGCGCAGCAGGGCGACGACGACACGAGGCAGTGACGACACGTGTGCGTCAACGCACATACACGCATAGACGATGACGAGGGCGTCGGCAAGAGGGCATGTGTGTAGTGCACTCGATGTATGTGTGTGTGTGCGTCATGGTATGCTGCACACTTGTGTGTGTGTGCTTGCTTGTTTGTGTGTATGTCTTGTGTGTAGTAGACATGTTGCGACGTTGCGTGAGAGTGCTGCAGAGTGTGTGTGGTGACCGCTGCAGTGGCGGAGGTGGTAGTCATGGCAGCGCGACGGCGGCGATGCTGACCGTACCGCCGCACCGCACACATAGCAGCTGCAGCAGCAGCAACAACAAACGCAGCGACAACGCCGCAACGACAGCCATGTCGTCATCGTCGTCCGCTGCGGCCGCTACTGCTGCCGTGTCTGCACCACGCGTGTCACTCGCGGACGTGCCCGTGTACCTGAAGCCGTCGAGCAGTGCACGTCGCAAGCCGAGCTTCTACATACCGCGCATGCGCGAGGAGCGGCCGCCGCACGCGGCACACAGCGCCGTCGCCTTTGGCACCGCACTGCCACTCTTCACAATCACGTCGCCGTCGTGCGAATACTACGCGCTGCGGCTGCCGCTGCTGCACGCTGGCTTCCATCGCGTGCTGCCGGCCGTCGCGGCGGCGGTGCCGTGCAATGTGCAGTGGGGCCGCGCACGACGTCCGCTGTTCCTGCGCCCGCCGTCACCGTCGTCGTCGTCGTCGCTGTTGCCCCTATCGTCATCGCCGGCGTTGACGCAGCACAGTGCGCTGCAGCACGTCAACCACTACCCGCGCAGTCACCGCGTGCTAGGCTGCAAGCGCGGCCTCGCTTTGCATCTGCGTCACGCCGAAGCAGCAGCAGCAGCAGCAGCAGCAGCAGGCAACAGTGACAAGAGCGCGACAGACGACATGCGAGCACGCTTCGCCTTTGTGCCACGCACGTGGCTGTATCCGCACGAGAAGACGGCGCTCTTCGCCGCCCTCGCTGCTGCCGCGCCGTCGCGCCGCTTCATCTGGAAGCCGGCACGTGGTAGCTGTGGTCGTGGCATATGCATCACACCAGGTGGTGTGTCGAATGCGCGGCTGTGGCGTGGTGTGGCGGCGCACATTGACGCCCGCGCGCTGCACGAGCGACAGCAGCTGATGCTCGTACAACAACAACAACAACAGCAACAACAACAGTCGTCGTCGCCGCTACTGCCTGCGCTGCCGCTACAGCAGCAGCAGCAAGGTCACACGCTGTACAGCAGCTATGTCGTGCAGGAGTATCTTGACGACCCGCTGTTGCTCGACGGCCGCAAGATGGACCTGCGACTGTACGTGCTTGTCACGTCGTACGACCCACTGGTGGTGTACTGGCATGACGAGGGGCTGGTGCGCTTGGCTGCGTGCCGCTACGGCGAGGCCGCGGACGACGACGCCGCGGCAGCGGCCGCTGCAGCCGTGGCGATGGCAGACAACACGTACAAGGACAACAACAACAGCAGCAAGCATGGCGCAGCAGACGAGTCTGACGGCGTCATGCAGCGCATGCTGCACAGTGCGGGTCGCTACAGCCACCTGACAAACTACTCGGTAGGCCGCACATTTGGTAAGAGCCGCAGCGGCAGCAGTCGCGGTGGTAACGGTTGCTGCCGCAGCAACAGCAACAACAGCAATAGTCGTAGTGACAAGGCCGAGAGCGAGGGCGAGGGCGACGATGATGATGATGCCGCGGATGACGGCCACAGCGATGCAGACGAGGACAAGGACAGCAGCAGCGACAGCAGCCGCAAAGGCGATGACACACGAGTCACGCACGCAGCAGTGCCGCGCGATGACGGCGGTCACAGCGTCGATGCACCGTCTGCGCCTGAGCTAAAGTGGAGTCTGGCGCGGCTGTGGACATACCTTGACGCACAACAACAAGAACAACAGCAGCAGTCGTCGTCGTCGTTGTGCGACATGTCGCGTGCGCGCACCTCGGACGTGGTACAGCAGCGCATTGCACAGGTCATTGTGCGCACGCTGATGGCAGTCAAGGCGTCGATGTGTGCTGCCATGACGGCACAACACAGTAACAACAGCAACAACAACAGCAACAACGCCACGCTGCCACGTTACTTTGAGCTGTACGGCTTCGACATTATGCTCGACGCGCACCTGCAGCCCCACCTCATCGAGGTCAACACGCTGCCCTCGCTCGAGAGCAGCAGCAGCTTGGACTATGAGACAAAGACGAATGTCATGGCCGATGCACTGAACGTCTGTCTCATCGAGCCGTTTGAGCGTGACGCGGCTGCGCTGTTGCGCTGCATACCGTCACTCGCGCCCGACGGCGGCGCCGACGCGGCGGCGATGGCGCAGCTGTTGCGCGGCCCGTGTGACACACTGCGCACCTCGGTGCACACCCTCGCCGCGTGCCACGCGCGGGCGAGTGCGGCAGGCGAGGACGGCAGCGACGCGAACGAGAGCGCGGCGACGCTGCGCGAGGAGCTGCGGCTGCGACTGCGCGACGAGCTGCTCGCCGCACGCGGCTTTCGACGCGTTTTTCCGCCCCCGCGGCTGTCACGCGACGGTGGTGGTGATGCGGGTGACGTCTACAATAGTAACGATGACGACGACAACAGCGATGCTGTATGTGCACCTGCGTGGTGTGTGGACAGGCGCAGTATGTTGCGTGAGGCTGACGCGGCGGCACGCCTTGGCGAGTTGTCACCACTAGACGAGCTGGTGCTGCAAGACTGACACATGGCACGCACACGTGTGTGTGTGCGTGTGTTTGTGTGTATGCGTGCGTTCGTGTAACGAAGTGTGTCTGTGTATGTGAGACTGTAACGCAGTGCGCATGTGTGTGTGTGTGTTCAGCCACCTCGTTGTTGTTGTTGTTACTGTTGCAACAATGTTGTTGTTGTTGTTGTTGTTGTTGTTTGTTTGCATGTCTGTGGCACAGGTCACGCACGCTATGGTGTATGTGTGTAGGTGCTGTGTTGTATGTGACGAGTAGGCTGTGCACAACAACAAGCACACACACGACACGACACGACACGTCGCGAGTATGCAACACGACAGCAATGTCGTGCATGTGCCGTATGCGCTGACGCGAGCCGAAGAGGACGCGCTGCTCGCGCGGTATGGTGCGTGGGATGTGGTGCATGACGAGGCGGCGCTGCAGCAGTACACGGCGGCAGCGCCCAGCCAGTTTGTGTCCGACTATGGTGACACGGACGTCTTCTTGACGCACGCCGCCGATGACAGCGACGACGACGAGGACAGGTCTACACGAGAACACACACCTGCAGGCTGCAAAGATGACGACAGCGACAACGACGACGACGATGGCGTAGACGAGGCGACGCGGCGTGCACTGCTGTCGACACTGCCACTCGAGTCGCTGCTCGTACAACAGTCAACGATGCTCGGCGCAGACACGCCGCCGTCACTGCTCGCGTGCGTGGGCAACGTGCTGGCGCAACGGCGCAGCGCATCACAGGCAAAAGGTACAGCAGCAGCAGCAGGAGCAACGACGGTGTGTGAGGGCGATGTCAACGGCACAGACGACAGCGACAAGGACGGCACGACGACGGCTGACGACAACGTGCAGCACAGCGCCGACGACGAGGACGAGAGGCTGGTGCGTCGTGCCGAGGCACTGCTTGCCAAGGCTGACTGTCACGCAGACAATGTATGCGGCAACAACAACGGCAGCAGCGACGACGATGACGGCGGTGGTGGTGACGATGACGAGTGCGCGCCGGAGAAGACGAGCGAGCGCGCTGTCGCAGCACACAACCTTGTCGACGACAGTGACGACAGTGACGAGAGCGACGACACGACGTCGCTGCTGTGCGAGGCACGCATACACATTGCACGCTGGGCGCCACTGCAGGAGCGTCTGGCCGCCGTCATGGCAGCAGCAGCAGAGGAGGACGAAGAGGACGACGACGAGGACGTGGGCGAGGAGGACGAGGACGCGCATGACGACGTGCAGGCAACGCGTGCGCGCGACATGCACGTCGACGTCGACGCGACTGCGACACGGTCGCTGGCGACGCCACGGACACACGAGCACGTCAGCGACGACAACACCACACTCACAGCAACAGCAACGGCACACGAGCAGCAGCAGCAGCAGCAGCCGTTGCTGCTGCCAGTGTTGTTTGCCTTCGAGTCGACGCCGACACGCGCAGAAGAGGCACTGCTGCACGCATTTGACGAGGCTGCACGACGATGCAGTGACGTGTGCACGCAGCGAGCACACGCACATGTCACAAGCAACAGCAGCAGCAACAACAACAGCAACAACGCAGGCGACGATGATGATGACAAGCACGATGAGCAGCAGTTGTTGTTGCACAGGCTGCAGCGACAAGCCGAGGCGCGCACACGCGCCACCGCCGCCGCCCTGCGCGCGCTCTACGCCGACCCGTGCGCAGACGTGTCGGTGACGGACGACACGGCAGCCGGCGATGCTGCGACGTCGTCAGCGCCGCCGCTGCCGCTGGTCGACGAGGTGGCGGTGCAGATGCGCGATGCGCGGGTGCAGGCGCGCGCGGAGCGGCGCTACACGCGCGTGCACGGCGCCCTGACACGGCGTCGCCGCGAGGTGCGTCAGCTGTGGCACCGCCGCGCCGACGTCGGTCTCGCGCCTCTGCGCACCGCCGTCGAGTGCGTCGACACGCTGCTGCCCCCACCCGCGCAGGAGATGCGACTGCGACAGCAACGCACCGCCGCCGAAGCGACGGCAAGCGAGCAGGCGGACGACGACGGCGATGTCGTGTCATCGTCACATGTGCCTGCCATCGCACCGTCATCGTCGTCGTCACAACCGCCGCCGCTGCAGCAGCAGCTCTCGCCTTCGTCGCCCTCGTCACTGCCCGCACACGGCGACGACTTTTGCGCAGCAACGCACAACAACAACAACAACAGTGACGACGACGGCGACACGCCGACGCAGCGCATTGTGCGCTGTGCGTTGCGTGAACGCTTTCGTCTGTGCATGGAGCGACGCGAGGCGGGTGCGCTGCGGCGCGAGGACGCCTATGCGGTGTCGTGTGCGCGCGCTCGAGAGGCGCAGTCGCGACTGCTGCAGACGCGTCTGCGCGAGGCCGCCGCGGCGTGCGCGCGCGACGGCGACGCCGCCTACGCGGTGCTGTGTGTATGCGAGGCAAAAGAGCGAGCGGCGCTGATGCGTGCGGCCAACGAGAGCGCACAACGGGCGTGGTGCAGTGCTGTGCAAGGTGTGTGCGAGGCACACGCACGCGGTGTGACGGCGCTGACGGCCGACGAGGCGGCTGCGCGTGTGCGGCTGCACGACAGCGAGCGTGCGGCGCGCGTGCCTGCGTTGCGGCGTGCGTACAGCCGCTACGCCGCGGCGCAGCGGCGTCGTGTGCGCGCCACGTGTGCACAAGCCACAGCATGTGCATCTCCTGTGTCGTCATCCTCGCTGCCGCTGCCGCTGCATGACGAAGCAGCAGACAAGGACGCGAACCGGCGTGGTGCACTGCTGCGTCTGCGTGCGCTCGTCGACGAGCAGCGGCAACACGCGGCGTGGTTGCGCCACGGCGGCGGTGCGCGGCGTTGGCTGCGTGCCGCACTCGACGCGGCCAACGACGAGCGGGAGCGCACACGTCACGCGGACAGGACGACGACGACAAGAGCAGCGAGCACACGCGACAACGTCAACGACGACGGCGAGCAACGCCTTGTCGATGCCGTGTTCGCACACATCTACAAGGACGACGACGACAACAACAAGACAACAGCAACAACGGCTCGTCTCGACACCGCGCGGCTGTGGCAGCATCCGCTGCTGCAGCTGCTGCGTCGTGCCGTGCACGCGTCGCGCGACGGTGATGGCGAGGTGTGCAGCTCGTCAGCGCTGCGACGTGTGCTGCCGCTCTACGCACGCGTCTTGTCGTTTGCCCTTGACGGCCTCGACGTCGTCGGCGACGAGGGCGACGGCGGTGCGACGCACACGCGTGCGCGTGCCGTCACTGCACTCACACACGAAATCGACCTCGGCGGCAACGCCTTGACGTCGCTGCACACGGGCGCGCTACACCGCGCCTTTCCGGCGCTGCGGCGGCTGCGTGTCAATGACAATGCCATCGCACACATACACTGCGACGATGGCGGCAGCGGCAGTAGCAGCAGCTCGCTGTCCTTGTTGGCGTCGTCGTCGCCGCTGCTCACGCGGCCGCGCAGTGTTGCCGCGGCTCGCGTCAACGCGCGCGCCGAGCGTGTCCACATCGCCGACGTGGACGTGTCAAGCAATCGTCTGTGCCGCCTCGACGACGTGGCAGCGTGGTTGTCACATTCGCTGCGACAGCTGCGCGCAGGCCACAACCGCATCACATCCGCCACGCCCCTCGCACTGTGTCGTCGCCTCGCCGTCGTGGACGTGTCGCGTAACGCACTGCGCCGCCTCGACGACGCCGTCGCCACCCTTCCGCTGTTGCGCGAGCTGAATGTGTGCAACAATCAGCTGACACGACTGTACAACAGCGGCAGTGACGATGACAACAACAATGACGACAATGACAGACACAACAAGCGGCGTAGCAGCAGCAGCAGCAGCACAGCGATGGCATGTGCGCTGCCGCCGTTGCTGCAGACGTTGTACGCGTCTGACAACCCACTAACGACACTGCAGCTGTGCGCACCACCACCACCATCGTCGTCGTCGCCGTCGTCGCTGTTGCAGCCTCGCTTGTTTGTCTTGACGCAGCTCTTTGCCAACCACGCACAGCTGCACGAGCTGCACGCGGATGCGATGCGCTGCATGCCGCTGCTCACCGTGTTGCATCTCGAGGGCAACGCACTGTGCGACGTGCGTGCGCTGCGCTGCTGCACGCGATTGTGTGTGCTGAACGTGTCACACAACCGCCTTGCGACACGCGCATCGCTGTGTGCCGCACTCGCCACCTGTCGTACACTCGTCGAGCTGCGCCTGCGCGGCAATCCGCTGCTGCTGCAGTCGTCATCGACGGCGTCACTGCTGCGACGGCTCACGCGCACGCTGCCGTGCTTGCGTGAGGTTGACGGTGAGGCGGTGGTGCAGCGGCACAGCAACGGCCACGCCAGCGCGGCGGCAACAGCAGCAGCGGTGATGTGCAAGGCGCGTTTGTGGCGTAGTGTGTGTGCGCCGTCGTTGTTGCCGTCGCGTGTGTATGCCGCAGCCGCGGCAGCCGTTGCGCATGACATGTGTTTGCACGATGTGCGTACGCGACTCGATGTGCACGCCATTGCACTGTCACGCGATGTGCGTGTCGCAGAGGCTGCTGCCGCAACAACAACAGCAATAACAGCAACAGCAACAACGACGAGCAGTACGCAACACGAGGACGACGACAGCAACAAGCACGTCGTGCGACGCGGTGAGGGCGCCGTGCTGCTCGCTAGCGCTGCGGCGTTGCATCGTAGTCGCGTGTGGAGTGACGGCGAGGCAGCGCTGCTGCGCGTGGCTGCTGATGCCGTCGACACGATTGTGCGCTACAACAGCAGCGACAGCGACAGCATCGAGCACATGTACTGTAATGCACACGTGTGCAACGACGTGTATGCGCAACGCGCCCGCGCCCACGCGCAACGCGCGGCGCGACAGCGCATTGCCGCGTGGCTGCGCAGCTGTGTACTGCGACGTCGTGCGCAACGTGTGTTGTATGCACTCCGCGCCGCCGCCGACGCCGCACGACTCGCTCGCTACACGGCGGCCGCGCGTCGCATACAGCCCGTGTGGCGCGGTGCGCTGCTGCGTGCACGGCTACGTCGTCTGCTGTACAACACGAAGGCGATGACGAGCGGCAACGACGACGAGGACGACGACGCGGCGTTTGTGAAGGTGAGTGACGCCGACCTGTTTGGCGACGGCGATGCCGCACTGGCCGGCGTGACAGGGCACAGCGGCAACGGCGTGGACGTGGACAGCGATGGATTGCGTCCGTTACTGCGACGAGTGATGGCGACGCGCGCGGCCCTGCCGTCGTTTGCCGTCGACATGACAAGCAGCACAACAACAAACAACAACAGCAGCAACAACAACGACAACAGCAACAAGTGCAGCAGTCACACGGCGCATGACGCATTGACGCCGTCAGCGCAGACGACGTCAGACGGTGCGCACAACGACCACGACGTCAGCAGCGGCAGCAATGACGGTGACGAAGACAACGAGAGCCGCAGCAGTGGTGGTGGTGGTGGTGCTGGTGCGGGCGTCGACGAGGCGTGGCGTGCGCTGCACGGCGCCGCACTCGCGGCGCGGCTGGCGAAGCAAAAGCGACGAATGGCGCGAGTGCACACACAACACGTGCGCGAAGCCTTTGCGAGCGACCCGCTGCGTGCCAAGAAGCTGATGACACTGGCAGATACGTCGCGTCACAACAAGAACAACAACAACAACAACAGCAACAGCAGCAAGAAGCAGCAGCACAAGTGAGCACATCCACGCTGTCGTTCACGTATGAGCACATGCACACTATTGTTCCTGTATATATGTGTATGTGTGTGTGTGTATGTGTGTGTCTATATGTATGTACAATAGCAAACAGTGTAACAAGGACAGTGTGCATGACAATGACGTGCTTGTGCTTGTGCGTGATGTGTCAGATCGCGAGTGTGTATGTTTGCGACTGCTGCTTGCTGTCGTCACTGCTCGCCTGTAGCAAGCATAGTTTACACACACACATACACACACACACACACACACAGACGCGTTCTTGTGTATTGTGACGGGTTGTGTTCGCCTTGTGCTGTATGAGCATTGACCGCCACGCCAGCGGCGCCTCGCGCAGACTTGCCACTGCTGCGGTCAACAGCAGCAACAACAACAACAGCAGCTCTGTGTCACGGCCGACGACGTTGCGTGTTGCGCGACACGGCGGCGGCAGCAACAACAACAGCAGTCGTAGCCCCGTCACTGCTGTTGTTGGTGGAGGGCGCAGCTTCGCCACTGCCGAGGCGTACGAGCGGCGTCGATACGGCGCTGCAAGCGCGGCTGCGGCTGCTGCGTCGTCGTCATCGCACATCGCTGCTACCACCACTACCACCGCTGTCGTCGTTGCCGACGCGGCTCGTTGGCGTCCACGGGCGTGGTGTCGTCTGCGGTGTCATCGCGTGCAGCGTGCCGTGTGCACGGCCCCGCGTCGTGTGCTACATCTGCTCCTTGTTCTCTTTCACGTTGCGCGCTATCTGCTTGAGCGCGCGCACCTGCGCCGCGACCCCACCGCGGCCCTCACCGCACACCTGTCCAGCTCGCACATGCGCCGTGTCGTGCCCCTCGACGGCGTTGTTGCGGCGCGCTACAGCGACAACACCGTCATCAACAGCCGCTACACGGCCGTCAGCTTTGTTTTCCGCAACCTCTACGAGCAGTTCCGTCGCCCGATCAATCTGTACTTTCTGCTCGTCGCCCTGCTGCAGTTCATCTCGGTCATTGCGCCCGTCAACCCGCTGACGACGCTGCTGCCGCTGACGTTTGCGTTTCTGCTCACGGCCGCCAAGGAGGGCTACGACGATGTCAAGCGACACCGACAAGACGCGACGTACAACCACGTCCCACGCGCCGTGCTCGATGCGGTGGCGGGGCGGTGGGTGTACAAGCGCAACTGTGAGATTCGTGTCGGGGACGTGGTGATGCTGCGGCAGAATGAGGAGGTGCCATGCGATGCGGTGCTGCTCGCGGCGACGTCGCGTGCGGTGTTCATTCGCACCGACAACCTCGACGGTGAGATGGACCTGAAGCCGCGCGAGGTGGTGCAGCCGCCACGCCGTGCACTGCTGCAGCGTCTGCGTGCACAACGTAGTCGACAACAACAACAACAGCAGCTGCAACAGCAACACGAAGCAACATCTGCGCCAGCAAGGACTACTGTTGCTGCTACCAGCACCGACGCACACGACGCCGACACGGACGAGGTGAGCGACGAGCAGCAGTGGGTGCGGCGCACCTCGCCGTCGACCACGACGACGGGCAGCACCAGTGTCAGTGGCAGCGGTGGCGCTGCGACTGCCGCGTCGACGTCGCTGCGCGCACACGTGTCACTCGCCGTCGGGACGAGCAGCCAAGACACACAGCAACAGCAGCAGCAGCAGCAGTACAGCATGACAAACAACAGCAGTGTCAACAACAACAGCAGCAGCCAGCGTCATCTTGTCGAGGTGGTCAGCAACACGAGCAGCACAGTCGCGTCGTCGCGCGAGCACACGGCACAGCAACAGCCGCAGCAGCAGGAGCAGCAAGAGCAGCAGACGAATGGCGGCGGTGGTGAGTTCGACGAGGCGGCGGCGGTGCGTGCGATGCTACTGTCGATCAGCGACGAGGTGCCCGCGCTGCTGTCGAAGCTGCGTCGTGTGCGCCTGCACTGTCCACCGCCGAACGCGAGCTTCGACAGCTTCAACGGCCGCGCCGAGTTTGTCATTGAGCCTGATGAGTATCTGTACGAGTACCACCACCAACACAACAACAGCAACAATAGTACACAAGCATCGCAACAGCAGCAGCAACAGCATGGCAGCAGCGGCAGCGGCAACAGCAGCAGCCGTGGTGATGCTGGTGGCCACGGCAGTGTCGTGCCCGTAACTATGCATGCGCCAGACACGACACCGCTCGCTACACAGGCAGACACAATGACAAGCATCGACGGCACTGCTGCCATGACAACAAGAACAACAGCAGCACCGCTGTCATCATCGTCGTCGTCGTCGTTGCCGTCCTCGACGGTGGCCGTGTCACTGTCACACCTACACCTGCTACCGCAGTCGAGCTTCTTGAAGAATGTCGAGCGCGCGCTCGTCGTGGCCGTGTACACGGGCGATGACACCAAGTTTGGCATGAACAAGCGTCCACCGCCGGTGAAGTGGGCAAAGATTGACAAGCTCGTCAATGTGTACGCGATGGTGCTCTTTGCCTGTCAGCTGCTCTGCGCCATGTTGTTTGGCCTCATTGGCTTCTTGGTCAACCGGCACGTGTCGGCCACGCACTGGTACCTGCCCCCGCCCAGCTTCGAGGCCGCCGGCTCCGTGTTTGTCATCTACCCCCTGCGCTTCTTCCTGCTGACGACGACGATGATACCCGTCTCGTTCAAGTTCATCGTTGACATGAGCAAATATTACATGGCCATGGTCGTCGAGTGGGACGCGGCGATGGTGCACGGCGAGGCGGGCGCGGGCGGTGGCTGCAAGGTCAAGAATTCGAACATACTCGAGGACCTGGGTCAGATTGACTATGTGCTGTCGGATAAGACGGGCACGATGACGAAGAATGTGATGCGGC
Organism: Trypanosomatidae sp. Fi-14; assembly: GCA_023091115.2. Taxonomy (NCBI): domain Eukaryota; phylum Euglenozoa; class Kinetoplastea; order Trypanosomatida; family Trypanosomatidae; species Trypanosomatidae sp. Fi-14. The sequence goes on along the minus strand of JAKVQF020000893.1, from coordinate 53,185 downwards.
TGCAGTACATTGCCGTGCAGGCGACACGGCAGCAGGTGGCCGTTGTCGACGATGACGGCAGTCGCGGTGGTGGTGGCAATGATGTGGAAGAGGACGCGACGGCGACAACGACGACACGCGAGGCGGATGCGATGGCAAAGAGCAGCATGTACGCGTCACGCGCCGGCAAGGGCAGCGATGACACGGGTGACGTCTACAGCAGCAGCAACAACAACAATGTTGTTGTACAGCAGCAACAGTTGCTCGTGGCGACGACACCGCTGGACAAGTTGTACAGCGTCGACAGTGACGACACGAAGACGGCCAAGCCGAGGCTGATGTCGGCAACAAAAACAACAATAGCAACAGCAGCGACGATGACGAGCAGTGCGGCCGCACTGCGACGCGTGTGTGTGGCACTCGCGCTTTGCAACACCGTCGATGTGGTCACCACACGTGACGGCCTCGACTATCAGGCCACGTCGCCAGACGAGACGGCGCTGTGCTGCGGCGTTGCCAAGCTGGGTGTGCGGCTGCTGGCGCGACGCACACTGCACAACGGCGGCGCGAGCATGAGTGCGAGCGGCGGCTACGGCAGCAGCACCGTCGTCCTCGCCGTGGACGGTGTGCAGCAGGAGTGGCTGGTGCATCACGTCTTCCTCTTCTCGTCGGAGCACAAGTCGATGAGCGTGCTCGTCGAGGAGGTGGCGACACATCGCATATGGCTCTTTGTCAAGGGCGCCGATGAGCGCGTGCACGCCATGACGCGTCCGCGCCGCGGCACAGACGACGGCAAGGGCAGCGGCAGCACAATGACACCAACAAAGATGGACGACAACAACAGCAAGAACAAGGACGACGATGACGACGACTATGCGGACTATGACGATCTAGCACGCGACGAGGCGACGGCGTCCTTGTCGACGGCAGCAGCAGCGGCGTCGTTGCCACCCTTGACGTCGTCGTCGTCGTCGATGCGCACACGCGGCAAGCCGCTCGCCAGTGGCGCACGTGCGCAGCGCGCAAGCGCGTCGGCGAGTGTCACTGGCGACAGTCGACGTCACGGCAGCCGTGCGCTGCCGTCGTCCGCGCAAACGCGCCACCACCCACCACCACCGCCGCTCGACGTCTTTGTCCGCGACCAGCTCGCGAGCTACGCCAACCGCGGCCTGCGCACACTCCTCGTCGCCGCACGTGAGTTGACGCGCAACGAGCTCGGCGCCTTCCGCCACGCCCTGCACCGCGCCGAGCTGATGACGGAGGGCAGGCAAGCCGCCGTTGACGCGGTGCGCGCGCACGTGCAGCGCGGGGTGACGGTGCTGGGCGTGACGGCGATCGAGGACGCGCTGCAGGACGATGTGCAGGCGACCGTGCGTGACCTCCTCGCCGCGGACATTCGCGTGTGGATGATCACCGGCGACAAGCTTGAGACGGCGGAGAAGATTGCCTTGTCGTGTGCGCTCTACGCCCCGGGCGACCATGTCCTGCGCATCACCGAAGACGACTATGACGAGCACGCTGTCGTCGCCGCCGCAGCGGCAGCGGCAGGTGGTGGTGACGGTGCCGCGATGGCGAGCGCCGCGCAGGCGCTCGGCCGCGACGAGCCGTGGGTAGAGCGGCTGATGGCCGCCGAGCTACCCGTGCCACCGTCGTCGGTCGCGCGGCGACGTCGCGGTCGACGCGCCATGCCGCGCGACGAGGATGTGTACAATGATGACAACAACGACGACGGCAGCGACGAGGACGATGGCGACGACGACGATGATGTCGCGGCACGCCACCTTGCCGCGCGACGTGTTGTGCAGCGCGTGCTAAACTACACTGACACGGTCGACGCGGCAGACGATGCACAGTCGCCGCGTCGAACGTGGCAACCGCCGCAGCAGCAGCATGTGTACGCGGGTGACGCAGATGCCGTCGTCCTCGTCGACGAGGCCGCCATGGCGCCGCCGCCGACGCGTACGCGCAACAACAACAACAACAACAACAGTATGCGTGTGCCACGGCGGCGCACGGTGCTGCTCGTGCAGGGCGGCGCAGTGCTGCAGCGCATCTTGTCCACGGAGCGGCTGCGGCGCAAGTTCGCCGCACTGAGCCGGCACTGCGCGAGTGTCGTGTGCGCGCGCACGACGCCGAGCCAAAAGGCGGCAATTGCCGACTTTGTGCGACAGCAGGGCTACATGACACTCGCCGTCGGTGACGGCGGCAACGACGTGGCCATGCTGCAGGAGGCGCACGTCGGCGTCGGCATCGCCGGCCGCGAGGGCCGACAGGCGTCACGGGCGGCTGACTTTGCCATTACGCAATTCTCCGACTTGCGCGGGCTGATCTTTGTGCACGGACAGCAGGCCTACGTGCGCACCGCGTTTGTCATACGCTACAGCTTCTACAAGTCGATGCTCATTGCGTTTGTGCAGCTCGTGTACAATGCCACGGCAACGCGCATGTCCGGCGCGAGCTTCTGGAACAGCTTTGCGCTGATGATGTGGAACGGCCTCTACACGCTGCCGCAGACGTTTCTGTACTGCCTCGACCGCCCTGCGCCGCGAGTTGTGCTCGAGCGCAACCCGGTGCTGTACAAGCTGACGCGCCGCAATCGCGACATGCGCGCCGGCGAGTTCTTTGGCCATCACCTGCTCCTCGCCGTGGTGCAGTCCTCGCTGCTCATTGGACTGACGGTGTCGCTGACGAACAGCGGCGCCGCGGCGTCGCACGAGGGCTGGGCGAGCACGCACGATGGCAACTTCACCATTGCGTACACGGCGCTGATGGCGTCGCAGGCCGTTGTCGTGTGGCTGCAGTCGCACTCGCTGACGTGGCCGAATGTGCTCTGTCTGCTCGCGATGCCGCTGCTGTACCTGGCGACAACGCTCGCGTTCAGCAGCATGCCGGGCTCGACGTACTATGGCGTGTTTGTCAGCGTCCTGCGCGTCGACGCGTGGCTGACGGTGCTCGCCGTGTGCGTGGCGCTCGTGTTGCTCTTCTTGCTCTTCGCTGTCTGCCACCACGGCATGCGGCCGAATGCGCGCACGCTGCTCTGTGCCGCCGAGCGGACACGGCAGCACCGACTGCTGCGCAACAGCGCCTACCGCCGCACACAGCCACTGCTTGTGCGCTGGTTTGGCTTCTTGCCCGAGGCCGCCTCCTCGTACCTCGCCACCCCCGGCAACGCAACTGCAGCATCGGCAGTCGCAACAGCAGCGGCAGCTCGTGCAGCAACAGTAATGACAATGACCAGTGGTGGCAACAACAATGGCAGCAACGTACGTCCTGTAATGTACTAGTATGCAGGTACTGTACAGTGTTGTGTTGACGTATGTCATCGAATATGTGTGTGTCTGTGTGAGTGTGTGTGTGTGTGTGTGTTGTACGCTTTGCGTTGCGCATGTTCACTAGCACATACACACACATACGCAGGCATATACAAACATGTCGCGTTGCGGGACGTGCCACGTGACGCTCGACAGCGCCGACGCGGTGCGTGCGCACTACAACTCGGAGCTGCATCTGCAGAATGTGCGTCGCCGCGTAGACGGCATGCGGCCACTGATGCCAGACGAGGCACGTCGTGTCGCGGCGCACAGCGGCGCTGGTGGCGGCAAGGACAAGGCGCACGACGACGCACGCAGCTGCGCTGGCAGTGTTGCGGCAACAACAACGACGGCTGGCGGCGGTGGCGGCAATGGCAACGCGGCGCCGATGTTCAGCTGCACACTGTGCCGCAAGACGTTTCACTCGGTGCAGACGCTGCAGACACATGTGCGCTCGACGGCGCACTTGATGCGCAAGGAGCAGCGCATCCTCGCCCGCGACGCCGACGCGGCGAGTGTGCTGACGTCAACGTCGCTCGGCAGCGCCGCCATTGGCCTACATCGCCGTCACAAGGCCAAGCAGAGCAAGGCAAGTCGCGAGAGCAGAAAGGACGAGGCTGCTGCTGCTGCGGCAGAGGTGTCTGTCCACGCACACGACCGTGACGAGGACGTGAGCGAGCGTCGCTGCCTCTTCTGCGGACTGCTGTCGCGCGACGTGGACGAGAATGTGGCGCATCTGCGTCACTCCCACGCCTTCACCATCCCGCTGCTTGTGCACTGCCACGACGTGCCTGGCCTGCTCGCGTACCTTGCACGCAAGGTCAACGGCCTCGTCTGCCTCGTCTGCAATGAGCGGACGCGGACGTACAGCTCGCTCGCCGCGCTGCGCGACCACATGCGTGAGAGCGGGCACGAGCGCATCGTGCTCGGTCGCGAGTACGCCGCCTTTTACCGCTGCGCACTGGACGACGCCGAGGTGCCGTCGGCGCCGCTGCTGCACGGCGACGAGGTGGTTGTCGTCTCACAGCGACGACACGACAGCAACAACGGCAGCGGCAGTAGGGCGCTCGCGGCGACGCGGCAACTACTACGTCTGACGGACGGTGGCAGCAGCAGTGGTGGTGGTGGGACAGCACACGGCACGAGCGACCACCACCACAACGACGGTGGTAGTGGCAGCAGGCGCATTGTGCGCCGTCGTGAGGCCGACGTGCCGCGACCGCGACCGCGCGAGCCCGAGGCGCAGGCCGCGGCACGTCACGCCCTGCTCGCCTCCGAGCACGAGGCGCTGGCGGTGGCGCGGCAGGAGCAGCTAGCGCTGTACGCACCGCAGCAGCACGCCGAGGTGGTCGCGATGCGACGGCAAGGCGCCGCCTACCACGCCGAGCAGCTGCGTGTCGGCTTGCGCAGCAACAAGCTGCACCCCAAGGGCTACGATGGTAACATGATGTTTAGTTAGTCACACACACATACAAACGTGTGTGTGTGTGTGCGTATGTGTGTGTGTGTACAAGTAGGAGTAAACATGAACAGTAAGCGAGCGGTTAGTGGCAATACCTTTACGACACACACACACATATACATATACATATCTATAAATGCACACACACACACACACACACACAACACACACGCACATCTGCGCAAAGGCAAGCACATCACAACACGAGTATACACGTACACGTCTGTACGGCGCTGTACGTCTTTTTGCGTGCCTATGCATGACGATCGCTTGCACAACGCGTGCGTACGCACACAACAATGTGCATGTGTGTGTGTGTGTGCGTGTGTGTGCACGTTGCCTTGTCATTGTTGCTGCGACAAGAGCAGTGTGACACACACACAAGTGCGCCGCCCCCCTTCCTGGTGTGACGCCGCGTCATGTTCGAGCCATTGTTTTGGCCGTTGCAGACGCTCGACTGGACGATTCGACGCTGCATACATGCCGAGCTCGACATGCTGACGTCCTTCACCGAGGCTGGCACCTTTGTCGCCGCCGCACTCGCCGGCGGTGTCGGCCGTGCGGCCGTCCTGCCGCTCGATGGCGGTGGTGCGAAGGGCACGACGCAGGCGGTGTGGCGGCGCATGCCGCAGTTTGGTCTGCTGATGATGTTCTACTGCCACCTCGCGCCACAAACGCTGCCGGCGCTCAGCGACACGCCACGCACGAAGATGGCGATGACGTTTGTCTTTGGCGCGTGTGCGGGCTACACGATGCGGCTGCTGTGCAACCCGCTCTGCCGCGTAGCGGACGAGTGCCTGCGCACGGGTATGCGTCCCGGTGCGACGGCGCGCATGATGCGTGGCAAGACGATCCTGCAGTTTTGGTACGCAGGGCCGAATCTGTTCGCCAATGCGCTGTACTATGGCACGCTGCTGACGCTCTTCGAGGGGCTGCGGCGGTACACGGAGCGCAACGTGCTGCCGTACCGCTACTACGCCTCGTACACGGCACGGCAGGGCAACAACAACGGCGACGGCGACGAGGTGCCGGAGGCGGCGTTGGCGGCGAGCGGCGGCGACGGTGTTGTGGCGGTGGCGCCGTCGGCGGCGACGGCAACGGCGCTTGCGCAGCGTGAGCAACGTCGTGCACTGCACGTCTACACAACGACTATACTACTACACGGCGTGTTGGGCGGGGCGTCGGCGGCGGTGGCCTCGACGCTGTGCTACCCCTACTCGGCACACAGCTACCTGCAGACGGTCATACACGACTCGGCCATCTGCCGCGGCCTCGCGCCGACGCTGCGCAAGGAGGTGCCGATGATGGCGGTCACCTTTGCCGCCTTTGCCGCCCTGCAGCCGCTGTTTGCGCCATGGCACAGTCCACGCAGCGGCTTCGGCTACTGACCACAAGCTATCTGTATGTGCATGTGTGTGTGTGTGTGTGTGTGTGTGTGTGTGTGCGTGTCTTACTATCGTACTCTGCCTATCGACGATTGCCCGTGTGTGTGCATGTGTGTGTGTGTGTGTGTGTGTATCTGCACTTGCCATGCATGTACACATGCAAGCATGACGGCTGTAAGTGAGCGCATGCGTTTGTGTGCGCAAGCTGCGCTGCTGCTTCTGCTTGTTCACGTGTCGAGCTAGCAAACGAGCAAGAGCACGACGTGTGTGTGTGTATATATATGTTGCATGTAGACGGACACGCAGACACGTCGTGTGGCACCACAAAAAGAAACAGCAAAGATGCACACCAGCACGACAAGTCGTGGTGGAAACAAGGAGGACGAGAAGAGCAGCGCTGCGTCGTCGGCGCATACACAACAACAACAGCAGCAGCAGCGCAGACCGCATCGTGACGCGGACGACGACGATGACGATGACGTGTACGCATACGCCGCGGGCAATGTGTACAGCGACGACGACGACGAACGCAACAGCAGCAGCAGCAGCACCAACGCGGCAGGTGGCACCTATGGCGCTACGCGCCACACCCGACGTCCGCGCGGTCGCGGCGCCATCACGGCCGCCGCCGCGGCAGCTGCGTCTGCCGTCGCCCCGCGCTACGCCGACCCGTACCGCATCACGGGCAGTGGCGGAGGCAGTAGTGGCAGCACAGATCGTCACCATCATCGTCATCATCATACGCATCGCCACTCGCCGCTGTACTCCGCCGCCAGTCACGTGACAAGCGCCGCGGTGACGACAAGTGACGCGGACGACGACGGCGACGGCGGCGGCGGCAGCAACGACGACGGTGATGGACGTCAACGCCGACCATCACGACTGCGAAACTTCTTCACGCGGCTGTACACGAGCAGTGATGAGCAGCGTGGCTTGCTGGCGACGAGTGCGGCGACGGGGCAGGCGGCAACGACGACAATGGCAGCGTCAGCGGCAGCGGCGGGGGCGGCCACGGCGACGACGGCGTTGTCGCCCGCCGCCGTCGCGCGCCTGCGCGGTGGCTATGACACGTATGACACCTACGACGCCTACGATGATGAGCGCGACGAGCATGACTACCGCGACACGGCAGTCGACGCAGCACGTGCTGTACACCACCATCACCAGCAGCAACAGCAACCTCAACAGCAGCCTCTGCAGCGTTATCGTCGTCACTGGTGGCAGCGTCACGGCCGCCTGACACCGCCACATCGCCGTCGCAGTCGACGTGGCAGCGATGACGACGATGACGATGACGATGACGATGACGATGATGCTGCCATGGTAGACGACATGCGTGGCGATGTCGAAGACGACGATGAGGTGGTGGTGCGCTCGGGTGGTCGCGGCGGTGGGGCAGACGACGACGACGACGACGACGCAGTGGCCGACGATGCGGCAGAGGTGGATGAGGATGCCGCAGCAGACGACGACGAGGAGGCGGCGGCAAGGGAGGCAGCGGCAGCCGACGACGCGGCCGAGGCGGCGGTGTGGCAGGAGATGCTCGAGCTCGAGCAGGCGACGCAGCTGTGGCCGCGCGCCACGGGAGCACTGCACACGTCGACGGTGTTGCACATGCGCCACAACAGCAGCGGCGGAGGTGACGCACAACAACACCACCACCACTACCAACACAACAACAACAACAGCGGCGATGACGTGGCGAGCACGCATGCGCACAGCCAGCTCGGCAGCGGTGCCGAGGAGACGCTGGCGCAGCGAATGCACTATGGCGTCCTCGCCGACCCGCGTGCGCAGATTGTTGACATGATCCTACACAGCGCCACCGGCAGCGTGACGGTGCAGCACATTCGCGAACGCTTCGCGTGGGATGACGAGTATGCGCGCATGTACGGCACCGTCACCGAGTATCTGCAGAGCTACCAGGCCATCTTTGTCGTCTCGCCAGTCGACGACCGCGTGCGGCTGCGTCGTGTGCGCATCGACCCAGCCGCCATCGCCGCCGTCACACACACAACCGCGCCATTGTCCTCGTCGTTGTTGTCGTCTTCGCCGCAGTCGCAGCGACGTGCACGCGCGCTGGCACAGCGCGCACCACCTTCGCGGTACGGTCAGCAGCAGCAACAGCAGCAACAACGTCGCTCACACAGCAGCAATCCACGTTACCGTCGCTCACAACAGCAGCAACAACAGTCGTCGTCGCGGCAGTCGCAGCAGCAGCGGCGTCGACGACAGCCATCACGGCGTCGCGGCCGTGACCGCGACGACGCGGCGGCGGCGGCGCTGCACATTGGCAGCGTCAGCTCGAGCTGCGTCGCCGATCACCTCGACCTTGACGAGCTCGCGATCGCGTACCGACGTCGCGGCTATGACGTGGTGATGCTCTACGACGTCCTGCACGTGTCCTCGGCACACGTCTTTGACCTCTTTCTCTTCGCCAATGGCCTCGTCGTGTGGTGGGGAATGGACCGCAGCCACCACTGGATGGTCGAGGACGACTTCTTGTCGAGCACGTCGTACGTCTGCGGCGCAGTGCGGCAGCGCTACGCACAGGCCGACATTGAGACGCTCTTCCCGAATTGGTGCTCGTACGCCGAGGACGACGCCTACGGCGACGCCGACACGTCAGCCTCGCCGTTTGGCTACCGCCACGACGTCGTCGACGCGGCCCTCGTGCGCTTTGGCAAGGTGCTGTGCTTTGACCACTACCTCGTCCCAGCCGCCGAGCCGGCGCGCAGTCAAGTGATGCTGACGCTGTCGTACAGCCTCGGCCGCACCGCGCGCGCGGACTACTTTGAGCACATTACGCAGTCCTCACACCGGCACGTGCTGTCGATTTCGTCGGAGCTGCACGGCGTGCTCGACCACTTCGCGACGCGGCGGCGCATTGCGCGGCTGGAGGGCGAGCTGCAGGTGGCTCTGCTCGGCATCACGAGCCTGAAGGACACGCCCGACTTTTTGTGGGAGATGCCGTGGTTGGAGGGCTACTATGAGCTCGCCGAGGAGCAGAACTCGTCGGAGCAGCGCCTGCTGTGGTTCAGTGCGCGCAGTGACGCACTGCTCGAGCAGCTGGCGAACCTCAAGGCGCGTCGCCACGTGCTGTTCATCCTCGGCAGCGACGTGTTCCTCATTGTGCTGCTGATCATTGATGTGCTCTGCATGACGGCGCGACTGATGGTCGCCATGTACTTTGGCATCTTGCGTGACTAGGGTGGCCGTTGTGTGTGTGCGTGCGCGCGCGTTGTTGTCGTTATCACGTGTGTCTGTTGTGGTGGTGGTATGCCACAACAAATATGTGTGTGCGTGTGTGCGTGTGTGTGCGCCGCCACATTGCCCTTTGTTCTGCAGTAGCATTTGTACACATACATACACACACACACACATACACATACACATACACATACACACGCACATACGTAGGCATGTTTAGTGGTGCTGCAGCGACGGCGGCGAGTGACGAGTTTGTGTCGTGCTTCACCGTCGTCAAGGCGTCATGGAAGGGGCGCTACACACGCATCTTCGCCGTCGGCCGCCGTCGCCTTGCCACGCTGCACCCGCGCACGCTGCTGCAGGTGACGAACAGCTGGGAGTATGACGCGGCGCGCAGCGGTGCGGCAGGCGTCGCTGCTCCCGCGACAGCGGCGGCGGTGCAGCTGGTTGACGTCGTGCCAGATGCACAGTCGGCCACGACGTTTCGCGTCGTCGCGCGGCGTGCGGGCAAGCTTGACACGATGACGTTTGACTGCGCAACGGCCGCTGAGCGTGCGGAGCTGCTGACGGACGTGCTGCGCTACCGCACCGCCGCGTCTGCTGCGACGACGTCGGCGGCGGCGGCGGCAAGTGCACAACCGTACCTTGGCGTGTTTGCCGCACGCAAGTATCGCAGCTGCAGTACGTACAATGTGGCTGACGCACACGGCACCAGCCCCGGCAGCAGTGGTAGTGATGATGGTCGTGGCGGTGCTACACAAACGGCAGACGAGCACACGCAGCCGCTGCTGCTGTGTGTGACGACGTACAGCGTACAGCAGCAAGTGCAGTACGGTGCAGGCGGTCGTGGGGATGATGACGGCGGTGGTGGTCGTCGGCGTGCCGCAGTCGTTGGCGAGTACACGTTTGCGCACATCAAAGGCATCACCACGCTCGTCGGCGACGCGTACGCAAACTGCGTCGTCCTCGCATACGGCGCGACGATGAAGATGCACATGTACAGGCTCGACGACGCGGCGCGCTTTGTACAGCTTGTGCGCGAGGCGGCGCAGCGCAACGTGGGCATGCCACCCTACCGCGCCATGCACGCCCTGACGCCGTCGCAGTTCGCCGCCGACCGCCTCGGCGTCCGCCGCGACACCCTCGCCGCTGTCGCCGAGTTTGCCGTCACACGGTACACCACACGGCAGCCCTGTCACCTCTGCGCGCGCAGCCACATGACAGCGACGGCAGCACCGACGTCGTCGACGGCGCGTGTGCCCGTTGCGCGTTTGCTCAGCACCACACCCGTCGCCCTCGTCGAGCGCGATGCGGCGACGTACAATGTCGTCAGTGTGTACTTTCTGCGCAACGTGGCCTACCTTGTGCGCTGCGACGAGTACAGCAGCAACAACAACAACAACAACAACGGTGATGACGACGCGGTCACGGCGACGGCGGGTGATGCGCAGGACTTCTGGCTCGTGCTGCTCGAGCCGTACCGCGTTAAGCGCTACCGGGCCGTGCAGCGCGACACGCTGCTCGCGCACGTGCTCGATGCGTGTCGCGGTGCAGGCAACGAGCGCGTGCACGTGCTGCCGCGGCTGCCCGATCGCGGCAAGCGTTTCTGTCCGCTGTGGTCGACACATGGCGCGAGCGAGCTCGAGGGCACACTGCTGCAGCACCTCGCACAGCTGTCAAGGACGAGTGCAGCAACAACAACGACGAACAGCAGCAGCAGCAGCAGTGCTGCGCCGTTGTCGTCGTCGTCGTTGTCGCGTGACGATGTGGTGGCGTACTTCAACGCCAATGTCGACTACTACACGGGCCTGTGCGCGAGCGAGAACAAGGATGGCCTGTTTGCCGAAAACCGTGAGCGGCTCATCTATGACGCGCTTTGCGCTGTGCTGCAGTACTGCAATGACGTGCTCTCGGGCAGCAACAGCAGTAGCAGTTGTGGTGGTGGCGGTGGTGCGGATGTGCTCGTGTCACTCTTTGGCGCCCTGCGTCGCTTGACGGTGTCGCGCATCGGCTTCAGCGCCGTGGCGGTGGTGCCTAGCTTGGTGCGCGTGGTCAGCGCCTGCGCCGTGCGCGCACTGCTGCCGCCGTCGTCGTCGTCACTGTCTGCACAAGAGCAGCAGCAGCAACAAGAGCTACAGCAGCAGCGTGGCAGCGTGGCGGTGGTGCACGCGGTGGTGTGCTTTTTGCACACACTCATGGCCGCCCACCACGACCACTACGAGGCCGCGCACGAGTCGCTGAACAAGAACCGCCTCCTCGACGCACACGGCTTTGTGCATGCGCTGCTGGTGCAGCTGCGTGACTGCGTGGCGCGCGAGGCGGCGTCGCTGGTTGTGCAGGCGTTGCTCGAGTTCTTTGTGTACGCGCTGTGCCCGCCGTACAGCGAGACAACGGACGCGGCGACGTTTCGCCGTGTCGTGGCGCAGCTGCTGGATGTGGTGGGCGTGCAACTTGTGCAGCTGCTGCACCACCCGTGTCACGGCATACACATTGCCGCCGCGCAACTGCTGCGCGTCGTGCTGGAGGAGGGCACGGTCGAGCAGCGTCGTCTGCTGCAGCGCGCGGCGCTCACCGAGTGTGGCCTGCTTGTCGAGTTTTACGTGGCAGCCTTTGGTGTCGCAGACGCAGTCGTGCACGACAACAACAGCAGCAACGATGACAACGCGGACGGCGCGACGCTGCCCTTGTCGTTGTCGTCGGCAGAAGCAGCAGCACAAGAGGCGCCGCAGCATGCCTTGATGCGTGACCTGGCACGTCGTCTGCTGGCGTGCTGGGCGTATGACAATGCTGACGTGCAAGACGTGCTGCGACGCATGCTGCCCGTGACGCTGCTGCATGCACTGCAGTCCCGTGACACGCCGCCGCCGCATGCGCAGACGCGACAGCAGGCCGGCAGGGCGGTGGTGCCGATGACGTCGACGTACCGCGACGCGCGTAGCGCCGGCGGCTGGTCGTCGCTGCTGCCGCTGCAGCACTACACCTTTACGCTGCGCAACGACGACGGCGGCAGCAGCAGCACAACAACAGCAGCAGCAACAGCAGCTACTACGACAACGACGATGGCGCGCATGCGCGTGCGTGATGTGCAGGTGCACACGTCGCTTAACTGGGACATGCTCTTCTACGAGCTCGCGCGTGACCACGCACGGGCGGACTTGTTGTGGAATGCGACGACGCGGCGTGAGCTGCGCAGCGGCATCGCGCGCGAGCTCGAGCGCTATCGACGCGACCGCGCCACTGCCGCCGCCGCTGCCACCACCACCGCGACGACCACGACAGCTGCAGCGACGACGCAGAGTGTCACGTCTGCACCTGCGGTGGCGTGGAACTACCGCGAGTTCGAGGTCGTCTACGGCAGCCTGGCTGATGAGCTGCGCGTCGGTCAGCACTACCCACGCCTGCTCTTCGAGAGTGTGTCGTCGAGCGCGAGCGGGCGTCGCGTCGATGTGGCGCGCATCGTCGACTATGACGCACACGACGATAACGACGGCAGCAGCAGCAACAACGACAACACCGCCACGTCGTCGACACGACCGCTCATTGCGCGGCCGCGCGAGTTTTTTGCCGACCTCTACCACGCCTTTCTGCTCGCCCTGTGTGCACAACGCGATGGTGTGGGCAGTGGTGGTGGTGGCAACAGCAACAACGGCAACAACGGCAACAGCGCAGCAACGGCGTCGACGAGTGCGACGGCAGGCGCACACGACGCACTACGGCGGCAGTGCGAGTGCCTGCACGGAATGACGCTGCTGTACGTTTACTATGCCGACGATGTCGGTGTGTTTGCCGACTTGCCCGTCATGGTACGCCTGCTGCGCGACACACGCCACGCCATGCTGCGTGATCGTCTGCTGCTCTTGCTGGCGAGTGCGCTGCGTGTGCGCGGCAACGCCAAGGTGCTGCTCGACGCGGATGGCGTGGCGGTGCTCATGCAGCTTGTGACGTTGGCGCACTTGCACATTGACCGGCCGCAGCTGCGCGTGATGACGAACGCGATCGAGTACGCTGGTCGGCTGGCAGACATGCAGGCGCAGGCGAAGGAGTGGTACTATGTGGCACGCAAAGACGACGCCACCACGCCGCACAAGAGCGAGGACGGCGATGCGGAGCACGGCAAGCCGAGCGCCGCGGACACGAACAAGAAGGATGACGACGACAAGCAAGGCAGCAGCGGCAGCAGCGTCAGCAGCAGCAGCAGAGGCGGCAACGCCGCCGAGGACAAGGTGGTGGCGGGGCCTGTCTCGTTTGCCGAGCTCAAGGCGCTGTACGCGCGCGGGCGAGTGCGCGACACGACGATGGTGTGGGCGCAGGGCATGACGGGCGGCTGGCGCGCTCTGCATGCGGTGCCGCAGCTGCGGTGGGGTGTGGCCGCAGCGGCGGCTAATGCGCCGGCGCTGCTGTCGTTCACGGAGGTGACGTGCACTGTGCTCGACATGCTGCTGCGCCTGTGCACGCTGTACCCGTCACGTGAGCCCGCCGCTGCCTCTGCTGCTGCTGCCACCACAACAACAACGACGACCGCGACAACAAGGACGGCGGCGACGGACAAGGAGGACGGCGGTGACGAGGTGGTGCTGCTACCGCTGCCGCGCGTGCTGCGTGTGCTGTCAAGCAGTGCCGTTCTGCCGCATCTTGTGCAGCTGCTGCTGACCTTTGACTCGGCCGTGTGCAGTCGCGTCTGCCGACTACTCTGTGACGTCATGCGCGACAATGTGGCGGTGACGCGGCTGTACCTCACCGGGATGTTTGTCTTCGCGTTCATGTACACCGCCTCGGATGTGCTGCCGCTGTGCAGACTGCTCTATGCAACACATCGTCAACAGGCGTGCGCGCACGACGCCTTTAGCGACGACGAGCACAACAACAGTAGTGGCAGCAGCAGCAGCAGCCGTCGCTACCACGCCCTCGTGCGCAGCAGTGTGTTGGCGCCGCTGCTGCCGGCGGCGATGATTGGCTACCTCGTGCACCGCGGCCCCGAGGCGTTTGCGCGTGTGCTGCTCGGCGACTATGACACCCCCGAGACGATCTGGAGCAGCGCCATGCGACAGCACCTCGCCGGCTGCATGGCCGCGCACGTCGCCGAGTACACCCCACGCCTGCTCGGCAACAACACACTCGTCTACACGTACTGCCCGCCAACACCGGTGCACTACGCGGCGCTGCAGCACGAGTTCTTCTGCGGCGATTACTATCTGCGTCACCTGTGCGACACACGCCGCTTCGCGACGTGGCCGCTGCGTGACGCGGTGCAGCTGCTGCGCGACGTCCTTGACGCGTGGCACGACGCACAGGCGACGCGGCACTCATCGACGCGGCTGACGCGGCAGATGCGAGCACGCTGCTTGCGCGAGCTCGAGCTGACCACGTCACCGCGCGACGATGACGACAGCAACGACAAAGGCGATGATGGCAAAGGCGACACGCCACGCGTCGACGTGGCGACGATACGGCGTGCATACTTCGCCCTCGCCGCGCGCTACCACCCGGACAAGAACCCGCACGGCCGTGATCGCTTTGAGCGCGTGCAGGCGGCGTACACGCACCTCGTCGCGAGCGAGGCTGAGGCGTCGTCGTCGTCGTCTGCGCGCGACGACGGCGACCGTCGTCGTGACGCCTACGCGCAGCGTGTGGCGCTGCTGTTGCAGACGCAGTGTATACTGTACAAGCGATGTACCGACGTGCTGCGCGCGTACACGTATGCTGGCTATGCGTTGCTGTGTGCGTGCATGCGCGAGGAGCTGACAACGGCGGCCGTGCTGCGCGAGTCATCGCCGTCGCTGATGGTCGATGCGGCGGCGCTGTGTGAGCTGACGGTGTGCGCCGCCACGCGCAACGCGGACGCGCTGCACGACATTGACGGCGGCGTCGCCCTGCTCGTTGACGTGGCGATGCGCAGTGTCGAGCAGCTGACGGCGCAGTCGAGCGATGCACAGGTGCATGTGCGTGTGGCGGCGCACTGTGTGCGCGCGCTCGCGCGTGGCGCAGTGCTCGACAGCGTCGTGGCGGACGTGTGCGTCGAGCCGACGCTGTCGCGGTTGGCGAGTGTGCTGGTGCGTGGTGTGGCGGCGGCGGCGGCGACGCCGCAGCTGGCGCGTGCGTGTCTGCTGGCGTGCGTGGCGCTGTGTCGTGGCGGCAGCGACGACAATGAGGGCGATGGCAATGACACGAGTGCTGCTGCTGCTGCGCGCGGCAATCGATTGCGTGTGCGTGCGCGACTGACACATGCGGGGGTGTTGTGGCACGCACTGCACCTGCTGTTTGGCTACGATGCGACGCTGCAGCGCGTGGGCGCGGATGGCGTGGTGCTGCAAGAGGAGCAGCACGCGCAGCTGCTCGCCAACACGCTGGCGGAGCTGTCACTGGACGCACTCGCCAGCCTCGCTGGTCTGCCGTCGCCACTGCAACTGCCGCTGCCGCCTCACACGACCACGACGACGACGCTGCCGCGCAATGCGCCCGTGTACGCACTGCTGCAGCGCTTGCTGACACCGTACATTGTCCGCTGTCTTGAGCGTACACACGACACGTCCCTGCAACAACAACAACACCAGCACGAAGGCAGCAGCGACACGCAGCAGAGCGCCTCGGCGACACGAGCAACGCAGGTGCTGCGGCTGCTCAATGGCAATGTTGCCACGCCGTACATGTTGTGGCACAATGCCACGCGCGCCGAGCTTGCCGAGCTGGTGGGTGTGTACACATCACGCTACCGTGACGCGCCACCATGCGCGGCAGCGACAACAAGCGCCGCAGACGACGACACGAACGACGACGACGACAAGGACAGCAACAGCCGCAACGACGACGACCGTGCTGACAGTCTGTTTGACGAGCCAGCTGCGTCGTTTGTGTATACGGCACACAAGCATGAGCTGGTCGTCGGTGACGTGTTTGTGCGCGTGTACGTGGCACAGCCGGACGCGGTGCTCGATGACGCACGTGGCTTTGGTGACGCACTGCTGACGTACATTGCGAAGCGCTGTCGCGCACACAACGCGGCGGACGAGCGGCGCGACGACGAGTCGAGCGGCGGCGCGGCGGCGACGACGGCGTCGCTGCACATGGCGTTGACCGCACTGCACACGCTCGCCACCGCGTACATGGACGATGTCGCGGCGCTGTCGGCGCGGCACATGGGCGACGTCTACATACCGCTGCTGCTGCACATGTCACAGCCACGACGAGAATGTGACGACGACGACGACGACCGAGTGCAGCGGCAGCATCGTGAGGCGACGGAGGTGTTGGTGTTGCTGTCTGCCATGTCGTTGCTGACGCGACTGCTGTCGGGAGCGCGTGTGTGCCTCGACGCGTTTGCGCACACCGACACGGCCATCGCTGGCCTCGTGGCGGTGCTGTGCTACACACGAGTGCTCACACACGACAACAACGACAACGGCAACGACAGCAAAGCTGCGGAGCAGCAGACGAGGCGTGGCGACGTGGTGAGCGCGGCACTGACGCTGACGCACGCCGCGCTGGCGAGTCGTGAGGTGGTGACGCGTTGTGTGCAGTGTGGTGTGTATGTCGTGCTGCTACGACGACTGCTCGACCCTGTTACTGCGGCCGAGTGTACTGCCGCCGCCGCCGCAACAACAACAACAACAGTGTCGTCATGCACGGCGGCAAGCAGCACGGCGGCGGTGCGCGAGGGCAGCTGCGCGTGTCTGTCACTGTTGTTGCGCGATGCGCTGGTGGGGGCGGTGGTGCAGCTGCGCAGTGTGGCGTTTGTGCCGCGTGCGCTGCTCGACGCGGTGGCCGAGGGCAACGCTACGTTGGCGTGTCAGCTGCTGCAGCAGACGTCGCAGCGCACACCCGAGATGGTGTGGACGGCGGCGCGTCGCGCACGCTCCGTCGCCGCACTGCAGCGCGGCAGCGCTGTCGTCGCCCAGCGACTGCGCCGTGCTGCAATGTCGTCATCGTCGTCGTCGCTGCCGATGTGGTCGGCTGCCGATGACGAGGCGGCTATGCGTGACGCGCGAGAAGACGACCACCACGGACACGACGACAAGGACGATGACGAGGCTGCGTTGCTCTGTGTTGGTGGTGTGTATCTGCAGCTGTACTTGCAGCACCCCGGCTGGGCCGTGCGTGACCCACGTGCCTTTCTGTGTGCACTGCTCGACCGCATTCTGGACGAGGCCACGCGTGTGACGATGGCGGTAGCGGTGCCTGGTGGCGGCGACGGTGAGGGCAATGTCACGACAGCTGCCGCTGCTGCTGATGACAGGCGCAATGACAATGACACGACGCCACGGCTGGGCATCATGCAGCTGTGCACCGATTGTGGTGTGCGTTTGCTTGGCTGCAGTGCGATGGCGCTGCGTGACGCGGCGGCGTCGCTTGGCTACACAAGCCAGCTCGTTGCGCTTCTCACGCGCAGTGCGAGTGTGCTTGCGCAACAGACGCCGCCGTCACGCCCTGCGCACGAGGCTGGCGAGGCCACCTCACGTGACGCGGTGGTGACGGTGCATATTGCTGTGGTGCATGTGACCTTGTGCTGGCTGCATGAGCTGTGTGCGTCGCCGGCGTGCGTCGATGCGCTGTCGCAGGTGCAGCCACACGGCCTCGTGGCGGCGTTCGTGACGCTGCTGCCGTGCTGTCGCAGTGAGTTGCCACTGTTGCTTGACACGCTTGCGCGCCTCTTCGCCAATGTGGCGAGTCGACGCGGCAGCTTGATGCGTGACGCGGTACAGCATCACGTGCCGCAGCAGCTGCTGCACCTGCTCGAGCAGTGCACCCGTGCAACATCAAGCGACGGTGACGGCGGTGGCGGTAGTGGCAGTGACGTGAATGTGGCCGCACTGCGTGCGCTCATTGTGCGTGTGCTGACGACAATGACGAGCGTGCACGATGCTGTCTATGGTGCCGCGCTCGACGACGAGCTCGCGCGCAGTGCACTGTGGCGCCGATACAAGGACCAGAGCCATGAGCTCTTTCTGCCAACGACGTCGTCGCCGTCGACGCTGTCGGTGATGGGTGGCGGTGGGGGTGGTGTGGCTCGCACGGCGGCGCTCGTCGATCGCACGGCGGCGGCGGCGGCTCGCGAACACACGCCACTGCTGACCCTCACAGCCGATGCAGCGGCTGCGTCGTCGTCGTCGTCGTTGACGTACAGCAATGACGCCACACGAGCAGCTGCGGATGCTGCAATGCCACCGCCGCTGCCACCGTAACAAAAACACACACACACACAACAGACAAGCACATACGTGGCGTAGATGCGTACGCGTAGTTTTGTTTTTTTTTGCAGTACTACACACGCACAAACACACACATACGATGCGACTGTTGACACGTCTGTTTGTCTGTGTGTGTGTATGTACGTTTCTTGCTCATGTTGTAGGAGTAAAGTGTAGTCAGCAAGCGTGTAAAGCAGTAGTACAAGCCCGTCAGCAGTGTCAGCTCCGCAGTCGTCGACATATACGCAAGTACACACACTCACACACACACACGCACACACACACACACGCCCGAGTGCAAAGATGCAGTGCCCTGCTAGTCCACTATACTCGGACGCCGGCCTCGACTACCCGAGCACGCCGCACCGTCGTGGCACGAGCAAGATTGACTATAGCAAGTACAAGACAAAGATGTGCCGCAACTACCTCCTCGGCCTGCCCTGTCCATTCGAGGAGCGCTGTGCCTTCTCGCACGGTCGCCGCGCGGACGAGGTGCACAGCTCACGCAGCGCCATTGCCGTTGTCTCGGCCAAGACGTCACGTCGCCATGCTCGCCACGCCGCACCACGGCACGAGGCCATCAGCATGACAAGCAGTGACACGGCCGCCAGCGTCGCTGACACGAGCAGCAGCGATGGCAACTCGGACACGTACACCTCGGCGCTGCCGCCGCCGCCGTACGAGACGGCTGTGCAAGACGAGTATGTCGTCGTGCAGGAGGAGTTTGCACCACCAGCGTACCCGACGCGCTTTCGCTACGACCCGTACAGCTTTGCGGGCGTGTTGTACGAGGCGTAAAAGTGCACGCACACGCACATGTACGCACGCAGGCACACACACACACACACACACATGCATGCGTGTACGCACACGCTCATCTGTGTGTGTGTGTGTTGTAGCAGTGACATGCCGTGCCGTGTCGTGTAGCACGTGTGGCGGCGAAGTGTGTATGTCAGCCCTCTTTGTGTGTACGTATACGCCAATGTCGGAGACTGTGCTGACGTGTGCTGTTGTGGTGATGGTGGTTGCAATGATGCCGGTGATGGTGGTGATGATGGTGTGTGTTTGTGTGTGTGTATTGTCATTGGCATGTACGCTTTCCTCACTTCCGCCACTACAACGAAGGGGGACGAGAAACTGCCATGACGTCGTGTAGGCAAACAAGCGAGCGCGTGCAGGCACTTGTACATGGTGTCGTGTCGTATGTGTCGTGTGTGTACTGCAGCGGCTGTCGTTGTCATCACGTTACGTGTATGCAGCGGCAGTTTGTTGGTGGGTCGTTTTTGGTGGTGGAGCTGCGGTGACGCGAGCGTTTATGTATGCGTATGTACCTTTACACACACATACATATGCACGCACGCGCGCACACACACAAACACAGAGATAAGGACACATGTGCCAACGAATATGCACGCTCGCGAGCATACTGACATACGCACGCACACACACATACACATGCGCGCGCAGACACACACATACATACATATATATATTTGTATATACATATACATGTACACACACACTTGTACACACGCACACTTGTACACACACTTGCGCAAGGGTTGCATTCTGTGGCTATACGCTAGCGCAGATGAGCACACACACACACACACACACACACATACACGCTGAGTCAGTGTGTATGTGTATGTGGGTGTTTTGACGTGCGCGTTGCTATAGTATGCACATACTCCGTGTCGCTTTTGTTGCACGCGCCCAGTGTATATACGTACATATGTGTGTGCGTGTGTGCGCGTGTGCGCGTGACTGCACGCGTATTGACAAGTGTATGCACATGCGTGTGTGTGTATGTGTACTTGTGTGTGTGTGTATGTGTATTATTGTGTACATACACATGTATGCATGTGTGTTTGTGTGGCTGCTGCACTCTCTCACTGTCTTTGTCGCACACTTCCTCCCTTCTTCTCCCTCGCCGCCCTCCACTGTATCTCTCTCGTTCACTCTCTCACTCTCCCTCTCTCGCGCAAGTGCTATGCGTCGCCTTCTCTCTCACGCGTCTTGTGTACATGTCGTATACGAGTTTGCATGCATGTGTATGTCTGTGTGTGTGTTTACGAGCAAGCGTATAATGACACGGACAGTGATGACAAATACTGGCGTTGTTTGTGGCGATGTGCGAGTACACAAGTGTGTGTGTGTGTGTGTTTGCGTATGTGACAAAAGTATACTCATGTGTGTGCGATGTGCTGCACCAGCTTGTATGTGTGTGCTCGCACGTGTGTGTGTGTGTGTATATATGTTGGCAAGGTGCACCATGTGTCGAGACAAGTGCACACAAGCACACACGCAAAGCCTCTCCCGGCCGCAGCGGTAATGGTACGTGTATACACATGCTAACTTGTTTGCTGTATATATATATATACATAAAGAGAGACAAAAAAGCACACATGCATACACACAAGAAACATACATGCACACAAGCATACACATACACGCACACTTGTCACGTACATTTCCGCAGTGGTGCTTACGTGTATGTGTGTATGTGTGTGCGTGTGTGTGTGTGTGTGCATGAACGTTATTTTCCTTACGGTAGCAGTGACGCTGCCGGTGTGTGTTTGCAAGTGTGTATGTATATGTGTTGGTGTGTATGTGTGTGTGTGCATGAGCGCGAACGCGAAAGAGAGAGAGTGTGTGTATGTGTGTAAGTGACGTCAAGCATACATACAGACGGTTCAGCCATTTGCTAGTGCATATGTGCGCTACTCCCTGGCCCCTTCCTGCAGCGTATGTTTTTTGTTGTTGTTTGCTCACCCCCTCACGCACGCACACACACACTTGTGCTTGCTGTCATCGCGTCAGCATACACACAACACGCGCACAAGTGCACCTACTGCTCGGCGTGTGTGCAGGTGAACTTGTGTTTGTCTGTGTACTTTGGTGTGCAATGACGACAAGTGCACATTTGTTGCAGTACAAGTCGGGTAAAGGCGCGTTGTGTGTGTGTGTGTGTGTGTACGAATGTATGTATACATGCGCGCACACAGGCATGCGTGTGTGTGTATTTGTGTGTGTACACTAGCTGTACGTTTGTGCACTTGTATACAACACACATACATACACGCACACCTGCCGCTGCTTTCGCTTGTTGCTCACAGTCACCTCTCTGTATGTACTCTGCACATACACACATACATACGCGTAAGCACATGACACGTTGTCTACAAGGATCACATTTGCCTGTGTCGTCTGTGCGCGCTCGTGTGTGTGTGTGTGTGTGTGCGTTTTGTTGTGCATACGTGTAGAGGAGAGACGATGACACGCAAGTGAGGCAGGTGTCGTGCAGCATATATATATATATTTACAGTACGGTGGCACGCACGCGGGAAAGCGACGATGCTGTGCGTTATTGTTACTGTGTGGTTGTGTTGTTGTCGTTGTCGCTGTTGTTTTCTTTTTACTGGTCCACCTCTGTCGTTGTTGTTATTTTTGCGCAACGCTCGCTCGCCGTCTGTGCAATATGCAAGTGACACTTACACATACACATATACATACACAGTGCAGATACAAACAAAACCAAGTCGAAACACACACAGCAACACACAGGCACTGATAAACATACATGTACGCACATGCGTGAGCACGCACGTGTGCACAGTGTACGTGCATGCATGCATGGATGCAAGTGTATATATGTGTGTGTATATGTGTGTATGTGTGTGTATATGTGTGTATATGTATGTATGTGTGCATGTGTAGTATGTGTCGGCATTGCACGGCCGTGTGGTGTTGTATGTGTGTGCGTGTGTGCATCTGTGTGTGCGTATGTGTGTGTGTGTGCTTGTTTGCATTGCACATTTACGATGCGAGTACACTCGTGCTGTTTTGTACGCCTTGTTCTTTTGCATGCATATACGTACACACACGCGTGTCGCTGTGTGTATGTGTGTGTGTGTATACTTGTAGACGTCACCTGACACAAACTCTCACTCTGTGTGTATATATATATGCAGCACATTGTAGCCTAGTCAATGCCTAGCAGATCGGTGTCATTGCAACACGCAAGCAGTGCCTGCGTACTAGTGAGACGGTGCGCTAGTAACGGTACCAATGACGTAGCTGAGCACATGCTGCCGGCGACGCAAGAATCGACCGCATCATCGTCACCACCACCACCACCACCACCACCACCACCACCTGTGTACAGACCGGCCAACGCCGTCATCTGCCCCGCCGATATTGACCGCTGCAAGGCGATTAACAAGCGCAAAGTCAAGACCGCGTTGTGCGTCAACTACGTTCTCGGCGTTGTCTGTCCATTTGCCGACCACTGCGCCTTTGCGCACGGTGAGCACGAGCTGCGCGTGCCGGCGCCGTCGCGGGTGCTGCCGAGGCAGTCACAACCGCTGTGCGCGATGCATACACCACCACTACCGATTGCATGGCAACCTGCCAACGCGGTTATGCACTGCGCAGCACCGCATGGCGCAATGATTGCACCACCACCACCACCACCACCACCACATGCCATGCGCATCATGCAAACTGAATGCCTACCACCACCACCACGATACGACGAAGCTGTCGCACGGCAGCACGCACACGCGCCGACACACGCAACGACGACGCCGTCGCCGATGACGCCGCCACCGCTGCATCATCAACAACAACATCACCGGCGGTCACCGTATGGGCCACTGCGGGACACCCACGCGGCATCGCCCACGACAGTGACGTTTAGCAACGCTGCGCCACGGTGCAACGTTTGCGGCACAAGGCACCGTAGGGCGTCACCGTATGTGTGCACGCGCTCGCCGCCAATGCACACATCACAACCCTACGCCATGACCGCGTCGTCGTCATGCCGCAGCTAAAAAATAAGTATGTGTATGTGTGTGTATGTGTGTGATGGGGCGAGGCTATTGCAACAAGTTGCAGACATGGAAACATATACATATATATTTGTGACTGTGTGAGTGTGTGTGTGAGTGTGTGTGTGTGTGTTGGGTGTGGTCTTGTTTGCTACTGGCACACGTCTCGTCACTACGTACTTATGAGTAAACATATATATGTATATAAATGTATATGTGTGTGCTCGTGTACGCACACATATGCATGTTTAGCAACGAAAAGTATACACACACACGCGGTGAGAATCATGTACACTAATGCGCACGCACACACACGTTTGTTGCACTGTACTTTGTTGCCGTAGTGTACGTGTGTATGTGTGTGTGTGCTTCGTACAGAGTCAGCGTATACTTGTAAGCAGTTGTATTTGACGTGTGTATGTGCTGTCGACAACAAACTATGACGACGACAATTTCGTCATGAGCTGCTCATATGTGTGTGTGTGTGTGTGCGTGCGTGTGTTTGTGTATGCGCGCGCGCGCGCAATCAACTCACCACCGTCTATGCATCTTCGTCTCGGTGCGACGTACACATGCGCACCTACACACACACACACACACACACACACACACACACATCTGCATGTATATACATGTGCATGCGTATATTGTTATTGTTTGTCTGCACATTGTGTGTACGCATTGCTGACGACGACACGCTAGTTGTACGCGTGCCTTGCTTAGGCGTCGTTTGTGTGTGTGTGTGTGTGTGTGTGCGTTTGTGTGTATTTATACGTACTTGTGTGTGTGTGTGTGTGATCTGCACGTGACTACGTCTGCAAGACAACCTGCTTGCACATTGCCTTGGCGCGTCCGCACACATACACACACACACGCAAACAGCATACCATCACATATACGCGTCGATATACTGTAGTAGCAGACGACTAGCGGACGAAAGGTACGACATTGGCGTCACTGCGCGTGACAGCGTATATTTGCACAGAAACATTCTTCGCGTACGAGAACACACACACACACACAAACACACACACACAGACAGATACGTGTATATTTGCATTCACACAGACATATTCACTTATACAAGTACTCTGCAACAGTAGCAACAGCGAGTTTGGTTTGTCAGCAACATCACACGCTGGCGCAACTTGGCATCTGCAACAAGAGCAACAAGAAAGAAAAGGGGGCAAGCACACACACATACACACGCACACACACACGCAAACGACCATGTCGCTGCAAAACCTGTTTGTTGCCAAGCTGCCGCGCAACGTCACCGATGCCGACCTGCAGCACATCTTCGACGGCTTCGAGCCGACAAGCGCGAAGGTGATGCTCGACGCCGCGACGGGCAAGAGCAAGGGCTTCGGCTTCGTCCTCTTTCCGTCCGAGGAGGCGGGCAGCAAGGCGTATCGTGCGCTAAACCGCAAGAGCACCCGTGCGTGTGGGCACAACTTCACACTTGTCATCTACCCATCGAAACACGACGGCAAGGCGGCGAGCGAGTCGAGCAACGCGCTGTACATTCGCAACATTCCCATGACCGTGACGCAAGAGTGCGTCGAGCAGTTTCTACGTTCCTTTGGCACGTTGACGTACTGCGCCATGCGTGAGGACCACCATGGGTGTCCTGTGTGGGTCGTCTACGCCGAGTACGCGACCGTCAACGACGCCAAGCATGCACTGCAGATGCTACACGGCAACAGCACCTACTTCCACGGCACGGCGCCCATACTTGCCAAGTTCGAGGACAGCGACGACGCCAAGCGGCAGCGACGGCAACGGCGCGAGGAACGCAGTAACAGCAGTCGTCACGGTGCGAGCCACGACAGCCGCAGCACCAGCATGGGCAATGGCGGTCAAAGCAACAGCAGCAGCCTGCCGCTGTCGGGCAGTCCGCGCAAGAGTCAACAACAGCAGCAGCAACAACAACAGCTGCTGCAGCAGCACTCGTGCTACGGCAACGGTGTCGGTGTGGCCGCTGACGTGGCAAGCGACGGCGGTGGCGCATTGTCGTTGGCAACAGTGGCTGCAGCAGAGCAACGTCAGCAGCACGAGCGGCAGTGGCATGTCGAGGGCAGTGAGGGCGACGAGCGGCGCAGTGGTGGTGTGGCGGCGACGCCGGTGGATGGGGTGGTGCACGTGCCGTGCCTGCTTGACAGTGCCGCGACAAGCAGGCTCGATGCGATGCTGCACGGGCCACCGCTGGCACTGGGCACGGCGCCAAGCCTGACCAACCACAGCCTCGACACGGCGCCGACGATGCGGTCGAGCGGTGAGAGCATGCCGGCGTCGGCCATGTGCTCGCCGCCACCGTACACGGAGCCGCTGTCGCAGCGAGCGGCGACGGTGCCGCCAACTGGCCATCAGCCTTCGGATGCGGCGTCGGTGGACGCACACGCGCAGCAGCCACCACCACCAGCAGCAGCAGCAGCAGCACTACCGTTACCGACGACAACACTGCAACAGCAGCAGCAGCAGCTGCAACAGTTTACGCTTGTGCACGCACCTCCGCCCAACTATTGCTGCTTTGCGGTCAACGAGCATGGTCAGCCCGTGCTCGTCTCCGCAGTTATGTCACCGCAAGTTGCAGCATCATCGGCAGCTGCGCCGCAGGCACCGCCGCCACCACAGCCACTGCCACCTCCACTGCTGCAACAGCAGTCGCAGCCGCAGTCGCAGTCGCCATCGTCGTTGTCGTCGGTGTCACCACCGCAGCTCGCGCTGCCGCAGCAGCTGTCTGCAACGCCCGTCGCCGTGGCCCCGGCGTCGATGGTGTCGGGGCTGCACTTGTTGACACCACACGCAGCCAACACGATTGTGTTGCTCGATGGGCAGCGGCAGTTTGTTGTGTCGAAGAACGCGGTCAATCTGCACCGACAGCCGCTGCAGACGGTCGTGCCGCCTGCGCCCATGCTCTACAACTCGCCCGCGGGCGTCAGCGCAGCGGCGGCGAGCGAGACACCTGTGGCGGTGTACGCGCCGGGCGGCAGCGGTCTAGCCTCGCTGTTGCCTTTTCCGCCGCCATCAGTTCCGTCAGCACAGCTGCCACCCTCGTCCGCGTCATCGTCGTCGACGCTTGTCGCGCCAATGTCATATGGCTTCGCGTCTGTACAGCCCTTTGCAATGCACAATGGCAACGTGCTCGCACCAGCTACGCAGTAGCGTTGCGCTACACGCGCATCAGAAAGGGGTGGGCGGTGGCTGCACAAAAAAAAAAGTTACGTAACTGTATGCATGTGTATGTGTTTGTGCATGTGTTTGTCACACCGACGCAGACAGACGTACACACGTGCGCACAGCATCAGTACAACGAAATGTACTTACACACAAACACACGAACGCACAAACACATGCATAGTTACAATGTCTTGTATGTGCGCGCAGGTGTGCATGTGTGTGTGTGTGTGTGCATGGCAGTGCCAAAGAAAGATAGTGCCGACAAAAGTAAAGTGGCACGCGTACGTGCAGCAAAAGTGAGCAAAAACACACCATACACATACACATTTGCATATATATATATATATATATATATATATATATGTATGCGTGTTTGTATGCGTGTGCGTGTGTGCGTGTGTGTGTGTGTATGTGCAGTTGTTGTGACATCAAAAGTAAACACACGAGCGAGGTCAAAAAATATACCAAAAAACTAAGCAGCTTATGCGCGAGCAAAACACAAACGCACACGCACAAGAACGAGTGATCAGCGCGACGACGCAAAAGATATAGTGTCAAAAAAGTAGAGGACGAACAAACAAACAAACAAACAACGACAAGTAGGACGAATGCACCCGTGTGTATGCAGATATATACATATGTAAACGTGTGTGTGTGTGTGTGTGTGCAGACTTGTACACTGTGGAGGGACATGACATACGAAGCAAAGCAAAGAACGCAAACGATGTGTGATGTGTCTTGTCATTGTCGTCAGCACTGCTGACGTCACGATCATTGCATACATGCACACGTGTACACACACACATACGTGTAGAGCTTACACGCAAGTACAGACACATGCATATTTGTGTCTATGCATGTACATGTGTACATGTGTCAGTTTTGCAAAATACGAAAACGAGCAAAGTGACAGACACGCAGTACACGTCATTTTTGTTGCCTGTTTATTCTTCCCGTCTCTTATCGATCGCTATACACGCGCACATGCACTGACAAGCGCACGCACGCGCGCACGCCAATGCATGCAAAGTTGCCTATGTGTGTCAGTAGCAGGTGACATGTGTGTGCGTGTGTGCGTTTGTGTATGTATGTGTATTTGTGTGTGTCTGCGTGCATGTGTGTGTGTGTGTGTGTGTGTGTGTGCTTACGTCATTGTGTTGTGCAGGGGGTGGGGGGATATATACATACACATATTTGTGCACATAACAAACCATATATGCATTGCCGTCGTGTATGTGAATGTATGTGTGTGTATCACGGCAACATGCTCGCAAATGTATGCTTTGTAATAATGATGATATGAGACAAGGATGCCATCTCTGTTTGTGTGCGTGTGTGTTTGCGTGTGTGTTTGTGTGCACGTTTGTATGTACATGTGACCATGTGCGCACACGCGTAAAACAGCATGCGACATGTATGTAGATGGATGTATATGTGTATGTATGTGTGTGTGTGTGTGTGTATGTGAAGTGGCCGACGAGTAAGCAAGCGCTTGTTGATTGCGGCGGTTGCGGTAGGAGTGTTGGGAGGGTAGTGGTGATGGCAGTGGTGGAACTTGGTGCATTCGCATTCGCATATTACAATTATGCCTCTTTACTAGATGTCGTGTGGGCGTGCATGGTATGGGTGGCTTGTATTGTGAACTTTTCCTTTTTTACGGTTTATATGGCGTGTGCGTGTGTGCGCTACTACTCGGGCACCCCCTCCATCACACACTCTCTCTCTCTCGCACACGCACACATACACTCACACTACCTCTCTCTGTCTCACACACACACAAACTTTCTCTCTCTCTTCTTTGCTTAGTCGTGTAGTAGTATGCATCAGACAAGCCTACACCGCCTCGGGCATCCAAAAAAAGCGTTCATACACAGATCAACATACGCGCAGAAGAAGGATACGCAGACACACACACACACAGAGAGAGACAGACTTGTTGTGGGAAACACTGTACAGTGCGGCGGCGTATGAACAACGGTGAGTGAGTGTGTAGGTGGTGCGGGCGTGTGTATGGTGGCAATGGGCGCAAGGGGTGCATGACATATGTTGCAGGCGCATTCGTGTGAGAGTGGGTGGGTGGGAAAAAATGCTGAGCTATTGTTGTTGACGTAGCACGTCCGCGTGTGACATTTGTCAGTGTAAGTGTTGTTAAGCATTCTCGCAGCCGTATCTGCTTGCGACAAGTAATGACGACCTGTGTTTGTGTGTGTGTGTGTCTAGCTAAGTGGTGTTATGGTGCATACTCGTCGTATACTGGACGCACACACACATACGCACACACACACACACGTACACATATACACCGACGCATGCATGTATGCGCTGTGTATCTTGTTGTGACGAGCGTGTATGCTACATGTTTACTCTTGCATACGCGCTTGCTCGTGTTGTTGTTTCTTGTACATGTGTAACCATGCTACTAGTTGTAGCTGCCGGTTATGCAATAGTCAACTACGTTCGTTCGTACAGACAAATACAACTACATACAGCCACTCACGCCATATACACATACACACACACACACACACACGCAAACGACCATGTCGCTGCAAAACCTGTTTGTTGCCAAGCTGCCGCGCAACGTCACCGATGCCGACCTGCAGCACATCTTCGACGGCTTCGAGCCGACAAGCGCGAAGGTGATGCTCGACGCCGCGACGGGCAAGAGCAAGGGCTTCGGCTTCGTCCTCTTTCCGTCCGAGGAGGCGGGCCGAGTGGCCTACGAGGCACTGAACAAGAAGCACCTGGCGATGAATGGTCACAACTTTTGCCTGTACATTTTTCCATCCAAGCATGACGGCAAGGTTGGCATGGAGAAGAGCAACGCGCTGTACATTCGCAACATTCCGCGTTCGCTGACGCGGTTGCAAGTCGAGACGGCACTGCGCACCTTTGGCGAGCTCACCTACTGCGCCATGCGTGAGGACCACTACGGTGGTCCTGTGTGGGTCGTCTACGCCGAGTACGCCACCGAGGAGCTCGCGACGCAGGCGATGGAGACGCTACACGGCAACAAGACCTTCTTCAACTTTCCTGTCGCAGTGCTTGCCAAGTACGCGGACAGCGAAGAGACGAAGCGTGAGCGTCGTCGCCGTCGTGAGGCGGCGGGCTTGACACAGCGCCGTGGCAACTACCACCACCACCACCATCACCTCGCCCACACACACTTGCATGTGCCACATGGCCACAACAGCCACAACAACAACAACAACAATGGCCAGTCACCCATGTTGCACTCGTACCCGCCCTACAATGCCGCGCAAACGCAGGAGCACACGGTCAACAGCAACGGCGGTGTGCACGCTCATGCAGGTTCGCACATGTGCCCTACGCCGCCGCAATACGCTCACGCGATGCCAGCGACAACAGCAGTCGCGACGTCTGCTACAACAACAACAACAACAGCAGCAAGAGCAGCAACGACAGCGGTCGTCAATGTGCAGTCTCCGTCACCCATGTGCAACGGCAGCAGCAACACGGACGTCGCCATGGCGGCGGCGCCGGCATTGCTCGCCTCGCCCCCACCGCCGTGCTGCAGTTGTTGTAGCTCACCACCAGCGTCGACGTCGTCGACGGCCGTGCCACCACCACCAGCCATGCAACCACAGCAGCAGACAATGTACGGCAACATGGCAGCAGCAGCGGCAACAGCAACGCCGTGCTGCTGTACGCAACACATGCCGCCCCCACCACCGCAGTCTCTTCCGTCGTCGATGCCGCCTGCACACTGCTACGGCGCGTGTGGCATACCAATGGAGGCGCGCATGATGTGCCCCACGCCGCCCGCCGCTGCGCCGACAAGTGCCATGACGATGACAGCAGGTGGTGGCTGCGCTGCACCGGCATACCTGCAGGCACCATGCGTACACAACAGCAACAACAACAACGGCAACTACTACTACAACAACAACAATCAGGGCAACAATGGCTACTACCCGCAGAACAACCCATACTGTGCACCTGCACTCGTTCAGGGCAATAATGGCCATGTCGCTGGCGGTTACCCGTACGCCCAACAACACAACGGTAACAACAACAACGGCGGTGGCGGCTACAGCCAGACGACAAGTCACATGGCCATGATGCCACCACCGTTCGACGATGGTGTGCTGATGGGCGGCAGCAGCAGCAGCAGCAGCAACTTTGCACCAGCAACGCCCATGTGCAATGGCTGCGTCGGTGGCAACAGCACAAGCAACATCAACAGCAGCAACAACAACAACAACAGCAGCAGCAGTCACAGCGTCGGCTACGAGCAGGGTGCCATGCCGTTCCGTCCCATGGGTGAGGCTGCGTCGCCGACATCTTTTCTCGGCACGGTGGCACCACAGCAGCTGTCGCCGGCGGCATCGGTGCAGTCGTCCTCGCTCAGCTGCCACGTGCCCTCGCCCAATGCATCACTCAGCCTTACCATGCACGGCGACGTCGCAACGGAGCAGCAGCTGCAGGCACAGCAACAGCAGCAACAACAGCAGCCACAGCAACACGGGTGTGTGGCCACGTCCATGTGCGGCAGTCCGTCGGAAATGACGTCGGCGCTGCTGACAAGCGGGTGCTGTGCGCAGACGTACCGTCACAACCCGTACGCCCCCATCACACCCGAGCCATCGCTGACGCAGTCGTCATCGCCGAGCACGCCGCTCGAGTCGTCCATGTACGTGTCAAGTCCAAATGTCACGCTGCACTTTGGCGGCCGTCACTACCACTATGGCCACTACAAGACGACGTCGCAATCGTTTGCGCAAGACGCGCATCATGGCAGCTGTGCGGTGCACAACAACGGCAACTGTACGTGCGACATGTACTGCATGAACAACACCATGGCTGACCGTGACGAGTGCGACGGCGGTGTCGCGGCGGCGGCGACAACGACCACCGACGCAACGACCGCCGTGATGCGCAGTGAGGGCACCGCCAGCGAGGCGGTCGCTGAGGCGCCGGCGACGGTGGCGTAGGGAGTCGTGTGCGTCTATGTGTAGGTGTCTTTGTGTACGCAAGTGTGCAAGTGTGACTGTATGCATGCGTGCCGCATACACTTCGCATGCTGTCGCTGTTGCACTGTGACGCCACGTCTCGGCGTGCACACTGTGTGCTACACCCTTTTCAGACACACACACAAACACACACACACAAGTGTAGTTGCTTTGTTATCTCTCACTCTCACTCACTCTCTCCTTCCCTTGCACCTTGTTCTACGTGTGTCGCGGTGAGGACAGTAGTCTTCGTGTGACGTGGGTGCTGGAGTTGTGTTTTGTCGTTGCTGTGCCTTGCAGTGTAGCAGCGATGACGACAATGTGCATGGTGGCGCGCGTGTCTGTATGAGCATGTGTACACATATATATGTATATGTGTGTGTAAGTGTGCCTTTGTATATATATATGTGCGTGCGTTTGTGTGTGTGTGTGTCTCGGCGCGCAGGACGACGTCACGACACACACATGAAACGCGTGCACCACGTTTGCACAAACGCACGCACATGCACTGCAATGCGCGCGCGCATGTGTGTGTGTGTGTGTGTGTACGTGTGTGTCATGACGTACTACTCCTCTGTGGCCATCATGACGGCGATGCCTGTCACTCTGTCTTCTTTCGCTCCTTCTCTCTCTCACACACACACTTTGCTCCTCACCATGTCACTGCCCGCTCTCGGGTACTGTGGATGACAGTTTATGTATATGTGTACGTGTGTGTGTGTCTGCATGTATGTGTGCCTGTGCACATGCGTGTCATCAGCTGATAATGTTGTGTACATTGCAATTCTGCAAGACACACACATACACACACACACACACACATGCGCGACGATGTACAAGAGGAGAAGCAAGCGAGAGCGTAGAGCGTGGCGGTGACGTGGTGCTCTGCGTGTGTGTGTGTATGTACGCGGTCGTATATAGAGAGAGGTGTACACGTCTGGATACGCATCACAGACATGCACAAACACACGCATACACATGTACACATGCAGTGAGTGAGTTGACGAAGGATGAGCGACCGCGCATGTGCATTGCATGCACAGCGACAATGGCTGCTGCCAGTGTGTGTGTGTGTGTTACCTTGGCTCGCTGTTGTCGTTACGTCAGGCACATGTGTGCATGTGTACATAAACGCGTCGATGTGAGTGTGTGTGTGTGTGTGTGCTGTTTTGTTACTTTGCGCAGCGTACGCCAAGCATGGCTGTTTGTGCAAGCGTACACGCGTCAGGGAGGCGCGGTATACGTGTACGTGTACGTGTATGTATGTGCGTGCGTGTGCGTGTGTGTGTGTGTATGTATGCACATTTGTGATAAATAACACGACCCAGCATGTCGAGGCGGCACTGGGGTCTAACAAAGACAAGCAAACCAAAAAAAGGAAGTGCATTGCAAGCACAACACAAACAACAAGACATGACAAAACACGTGCGCTGTTACTTTACTTGTGTTCTTTTTCGTGTTTTACTTACGTTATTACTGTTGCTTTGCTTGCGCGATGCGCCGTTACGTTTGCTGCACGTACCTCACTCTTTCTTCTTTCCCCCTTTGTTACGTATACACACACACACACTCACGCGGAGAAGGAAAGGAGAGAGAGAGAGAGACGGTGATAGACACGCGTACATACCCTTCCCCTTCTTGTCACCCTCCCTTCATCTGTTTTCGCTGTCCTCTCTCTCCCTCTTTCACGCTCTCTCTCTCTCACTCTCTGCGTATATGTGTGTGTGTATGTGTGTGCGTGTGCGTCGTGGTACAGCTGTGTTTGTGTGCTTGTTGTAAGTAGAGACGCGCCCTCCTCGCGGCGTTGCGCCTACGTGTCACACATGCAAACGTGCTAGCACACATGTACGGTCGCATCATGCAGTGAGTGAATGACGCGAAAGGAAATGGCAGAAAAGACGGCAAAGCAACAAGGAGCACGATGCGCAAGCGCGCATGGTGCACACGCACTCGTTCTTCTCTCTGTGTGTGTTTGTTTCTTGTTTTATGGTGTTGTTAGTTTCGTCCTCACCCCGTCACGCCCTAGGTGACACTTTCCCTTCTTGTACACGCATGCACCTCTCGCACTGCGCCAAGTCACTGGCTGTCATTGACGTTGTAATGATCGGTGTTCTTCGTGTGTGTGTTTTTTTGCTGTCATGTAGACGTATACGCAGACGCGCAGTTCTCGCTCTAACTTTATGTATGTGTGTGTGTGTGTGTGTGTGTGTGTGTTTGTGTGTTGCACTTTTTGCCGTGTCGTCACTTCTTCCTTCTCCGTTACCCCACCTTACCTGACGAGCGTGCTTGGCAGCGCTGTACGTGTACAGTCCTGTCATTGTGTGTTCTACATTTCACTTTTCTTTCGTTTTGGCAGGTGCGCGCACACACACACACACACACACATACACAATTGTATGGCATTATACTTTCCGTGTCCACGCATGTGAGTGTGTGTGTGTGTGTGTGTGTGTGTGTGCTTGTATATAATGTATGTGCGTGTAGGTGTGTGTGTGTGTCTCGCACATTGTGTTGTTGTTATTATAGCTTATTGTGGTGGTTGTGCCGTGCTGCGCTGCACTTCTCACAGCATGGCTTGTGTGTCTGTGTGGTAAAGGAGGCGAGTGGCGCAGGCGCGCGGGCACATGGTGCCGCCTGCATGTGTATACAGTCACGTACACACACACAGACACTCATACACACGTACACTCACACTTTGGCAGACACGCAGGACAATGTGCGTATGCACAATATGTAGGCATGCACGTTCTTGCGAGCAAACCATCACAATTACAGGCGTCTTCGCGCGCTCTCTACCCTCCCGTGTGACTACTACTACTAGCAGCACTCTCTTCTCACTCCTCCTCCTTCTTTCTCCATCACGCGCTCTAGTACTTTTGCTGTTGCACGTACACACACACACACACACACACGCACACACACACACGCGTACACTTGCCCACATTTGCACTTATATCTATGCGACCATGTCGCGGTGGCTCGACAATGACGGTGTGTGGTCGGTATGTGCGCGCGTTTGCGCAGTTAATGATGTGCACATATATATGCTATAGGTACACTACTCTTTTTTTCTCACTCTCTCTCACTTGTTTGTTTATATATACATGTGCGCATGTCAAGATATGTGTGTTCGTGTGTTTGTCAGTTTGTGACTGACTGTTTGTATGGCTCGAGTCGGTGCCTGTCGTGTTGTTTGTCGATATGTTTATATACGTGTAAGTGCGCGTGTATGTCGATGCACGTATGTACAAGGGCGCAGAGTCCATACATACGTGTGCAGACGCACGCACACACTTGTTGCGTACAGGAGAGGCAACATCGACGATGACGGCACAGTGCGAGAGCGGAGCGATGAGCAGCAACGCAATGCGCAACATAACACCCCATGCGTTTTTTGTCGTCCATGTGCACGCTGCATGTTTACATGTGTATAGCGTATGTGCATGTGTGTGTGCGCGCGTGCGTGTGTATGTGTGTGTGACGTACAGGCAATGCGTGTGATGTTGCATGGTGGCTGTGCACACGCTGCAGCGCCTGTTCGCCATGTGTATGTGTGTGTGTGTGTGTGTGTGTGTGTGTGTGTGTAGGACGAGTGTCGACGATTGCGTCGTCGTGGTGTACATGACGAGCATGCAGCAGCAACACGCAAGAGCAGCGAAGGTGGGCGTGTGATGATGATGATTGTTGTTTTCGTCGTCGTAAGTGTAGTAGGTTTTTAGTTAGGAAAAGGCAAGTGCAGCGCTACGGGCTGCGAATGAAGAGAGTGGGGGGACGCGATGCATGCGACACGTTTACGTGTCTGCTTGCGTGACTGTGTCCACATCTTTGTGTATGTGTGACCGAGGCTGTTGTTGTTTGTACACTGTGGCAAGCGCCGACGCGCAAGCAGATGTTGTGTGTCGGTTGCAATTGCTCACTCCATCTTCCTGCATGTATGTATGTATGCAAGGGGCGTCTGTGTGAGGGTGTTTGTACGCCAGGGTGCGTAGACGTTTATATATATATACACATATATGATGTAACAACAATTTGACGACGACGTAAAGAGACGAAATGCGCGTGTGCGCAGCAGGTCAAGTGTGTATATGTGTGTGTGTGTGTGTGTACGTGACAGCAAGCGAGCGCGTATGTGTGCGTGCGCGTGTCGCGTATGTGTCCTCAGTACATGTGCTGACGTATATGCATGTGTGTGTGTGTGCGTGTGCGCAGCAACGTAGTCATTGCACACATAAGCATGTATACGTATGTGTGTGTGTGTGTGTGTGTGTGTGTGTGTGTGTGTGTGTGTGTCTTGTCCTGATGTGTACAATATGTCGATCTTGCGTACTCCTGCATGCTGTCTAGGACCACCGTGTGTGCGTGTGTGTGCGGCCAGCGTGTTTGTATAGTGAGCGGAGATGCAAGCCACAGATGGTGATGGTGAGTTGGCGTACTGCTACTACGACGACGACGATGACGGCGACGGCGAGGCGCTGCACGAAACGCACAGTCGCGACGCAAGTGTTGCGAACGCGATGACAGGCATGACGCAGGCGGCAACGGCCACGACACACGCGCCACCAGCGGTCGGCGGCGCGGGCGTGTACACGGTGGGTGGCTACAAGGACAGCGGTAGCACTGCGCCCGCGCACATGGCGGCGTCGACGATCAATCTGCGTCAGGTGCTTGCCATTATGCAGCACAGCGCCGCGGACTTGGCCGAGCGCGCCGGCATCACGGCGACGGCGAGCGTGCTCGTGTTGCAGCAGCACCGCTGGAGCGTCGAGCTGGCGCTTGCCGCCTTTGCAGAAGATCCTGAGCGCGTGCTCGCGCACTTGCACCTGGACGGCGGTGTTGCCGAGCACGCGTCGCAGCTGCAGCGTAGCACGCGTGCCATGAAGTGTGCCGTGTGCACGGAGCGCGTTGCTGCGGGGCGGGCAAGCGGCCTTGTCGCGTGCGGTCACTACTTTTGCAACAGCTGCTGGTGCGACGTGCTCGGTGGCTGGCTGACGAGCGGTGGCAACATTGACATGCTGCGCTGTCCGCAGCACGGCTGTGGCGAGTTGCTTGACTTGCAGATGGCGTGTGACGTGCTGCTCACAAACGGCGACGCAGCCAAGGCGCAGCGGCTGAAGCTGCTACACGCGTACGCGAGCATGTATGTGGATGCCTCACCGCGGCTGCGCTGGTGCGCCAACCCGCGGTCGTGCGAGGCGGTCGTGTGCATCGGCAGCGATGGTGTGCTTGGGCAGACGGTGACGTGCCAGGAGTGTGGGTACGCGTTTTGCTTCAAGTGCGCGCGCGAGCCGCACGAGCCGGCCACGTGCGACAATGTGACGCACTGGCAAAAGGTGCTGAACAGTGGCTGCGCCAACTTGATAACGATACTGAAGATAACCAAGCCATGCCCGAGCTGCAAGATGCCGATTGAGAAGAACCACGGCTGTAACCACATGACGTGCTGGCACGGCTGCAGGTATGAGTTTTGCTGGATCTGTCTTGGCAGTTGGCGTGGTCACGTGGACGCGTACAACTGCCGCGCCGCGCCGCCGAAGCCGTCCGCGCCGACTGTCGCCGCTGGCGGTGGCACGACGACGACAGGGGGAACGAGTCGCGTGCGCATGTCGAATGCGACCGAGGTAGACTTTGCCGTTGACGGCGTCATACAGCGGCGCTTTGTCAGCGCGCACGAGACGTTCTGCGAGCACAAGCGCAGCAACGAGCTCGAGCAGCGCGACGTGCAGCACTGCCTTGCCAAGGCAAGCGTGCTGACACGGCTGGTGACGGGTGTGCCACCGCACCAGAGTGCCGAGCTGGTGCTGCGTGCGTGGCTTGATGCGACTGGGCAGGTGCTCGCGACGGCACGCAACATGCTTGCGTATGCGTGCGTGTGTGGCTGCTTCATGGACGACGATGACACCGAGGCCCGTCTGCTCGGGCAAACGCGCTGGAAGCTGCAGCGCGAGACGGAGCGGCTGAGCGGGCTGCTGCGGCAGCTGAAGGAGGACGAGAGTGTACAGCTGTCGGAGATGAATGAGGCGCTGCACCTTGTGCAGAGCTGGGCAGCCAAGCGTCTCTTTGACTAGCAGCAGTAACAGCAGCAGCAGCAACAACAACAACGGTGCTTGCTGACTGCCTTTGCGACTGTATGTTGTTGTGCGCATGCACCTAGCGCTGCACAACACACACTGTTGCCTTGCTTTGTGTACGTGTGTGTGTGTGGTTGTTACGGTCGAGCGCGTTACTTTTGTATTGCGTGTCACACGCACACGTGCGCCGAGCACGGACAGCACACAAGCTGCATGCATGTGTTGTCTTGTCGTGTATGCATGCATATGCACAAACGTCAGATACATGTATATACGTATACATTTATGTATGCACCTATCTTGCTGTGCGTGTGTGTGTATGACTTTGTGTCGTAGTGTTGTGTTGTC
Source organism: Trypanosomatidae sp. Fi-14 (assembly GCA_023091115.2). Taxonomy (NCBI): domain Eukaryota; phylum Euglenozoa; class Kinetoplastea; order Trypanosomatida; family Trypanosomatidae; species Trypanosomatidae sp. Fi-14. Next base: position 15,255 of record JAKVQF020000893.1, on the reverse strand, counting down.
ATGTCCATGTCATGCGCACACGTGCACGACGACGGCGACGATGACAGTAGCATGGCGGACGAGCTGCGCGAAGTGTGCTGTAGCAGTGACACGACTGTCGTTGCGGGCAGTGGCAGCAGCTGGGCGCAGCGGGGTGTGTGTTGTGCGGCAGTGTGCGACGATGTGCTCGTGTGGTGCACAACCGTCGGCGAAGTGTACGCGTGGGGCGCCACATCGGGAGCACAGCCACAGTGCGTAGCCTCGACACTTGGCTTTGTGCCGACGCAGCTCGCCATGGCCACACACGCGTCACAGTGGCGCCGTGTCGTGTTCGCCGCACCTGACCGCGTCGTCGTGTGCACCTTGTGTGCGCACGAAGATGACAGCGACGACAGCGACGACGCCGGTGACGACGCGGGTGACGCACGAGCGTCGTCGTCGTGGTCACTGACTGTCTGCCACGAGGAGCGTTACAGCAGCAGCAGCAGCAGCAGCAGTCACGGCGCACTGTCGAGTGTGACGCACCTGAGCGTGTCGCCCGACGGTGGCCTGGCCGCAATGTCGACACCCACACAGCTCGTCCTTGCATGGCCAAGCCGCGAGGACGAGGACGTCGTGACAAGTTCGCACAACGCCGTCATGGCTGTCGACTGCGCGACGTGGTTTGGTCGTAGTGGCGGCGACGGTGTCGGTGTGGGCTGTGCGCGAACGTGCGCCGCGGCCGACGACACACTCTTCGTCGTGTCACGACACAGCCATCTGCTGTGCCTCGGCGTCGACCGCGACACGCACACGGTGGCGCTACGGCGCGACGGCCACGTGCTGACGCGTGTGCACACCGTCTGCGCCATGACGGCAACGACAACACACGACGAAGGGCGGCTGCTTCTCGTTGCGTTGACGGACGGTGCGGTGCTGTTGCTACAGGCGGACACGTTGACGGCGTTTAGCCGCCTCGACACGACGTCGCTGCTGCTGCAACGGCGGACGAGTGGCCGTCACGCGCGCTCGTCTGCCGCTGCCGCCGTCGTCAACAACAACAGCAATGAGGACGCAGTGGTGCGGCGAGTGCGTCGCGTGTGTGATGTGGCCGTCGGCGCAGACGCGCTGTACATTGCGACGTGTCGTGCAGTGCTGTGTGTGCAGCGTAGCTCGCTGACCGTCGACTGGGCACGCACACAGCTTCTCACAGAGGGCGACGACGACGACGACGGCAGCAGCAGCAGCAGCAGTGACGCCGCCGATGCGGACGTGGCCATGTGCTGCGCGCGCAATGGCTGCTGGGCAGCGTGGCACGTGCGCGGCTGCGAGGGCGACGCCGCGAGTGTGTCGCGGGTGCGTTACTTTGTGGTCGCTGCGGCTGCTGCGCGTGACTGTCTACTGAGCGGCAACAAGATTGACCACCACCGCAACAACAACAACAGCTGCTGCAACGACGACGCGGCCATCGACTGCATACACGCGCGGCAGCCACTGCCCGCAAGCTGGCTGCAGCCACTGCAGCTGCCATCCTCCTCATCGTTGTCGTCACCACCAGCAGCGACGGCGGCGGCAGCAGCACGAGGAGCGCAGCGGCAGCGGCAGCCGGTGACATTTGGCCACCGCATACGCAGTAGCGGCTACGGCGCGGAGCTGCCGTGGGCGATGCAGCGTGCGCGCAGCACGGCGCGACAGGCCAAGGCAAAGCACGCCGCACGATGCATTGGTGGTGGTGGCGCAGCGTCAACACACACAGCCGCCACGGGGGCGACGCTGCCGCTGCCTCAGTGCTACCGCGCGGCACTGCCGTACACGGCCCACCCGCTGCGCCCCCTTGCCGCCCGCAATCGCCTGCTCGCACGCGAGGCGCGTGTGCACGGCGCCGCGGTGCTCGCGCTGGCGCTGGCGCCGCTTGCCGACACGCTTGTCAGCGCCTGCCACGATGGCTCGCTGTACGCGATGCGGCTGCCTGTGTCACAGCATCACGGCGCCGGCGTGCTGTTGCGTGGTGCCGACACGACAACAATAGGCAACAGCAACAGTGGCAGTGGCAGTGGCAGTGCGTTGTCGACGTCGTGTGGGCGGGCAGTGTACAGCGTGGACATGAGCACGTCGCTGCAGCACCCGCTGGTGCTGACGGGTGGGGCGGGTGGTGTGGTGCAGGTGTGGCAACCATCACGGCGCGGTGCGACGCCGTACATCACACACACGGTGACAACAACGTCGACGACAGCGACGTCGACGATAGCGGCGCCGTCGCGGCGGCGTGACGACCGCTACGCGGACAAGGACGTCCGCGTCGCACGCTTCTTCTACCTTGACGCGCTCATCGCGTATGTGTGCGGTGGCAGCCTCGAGCTGTGTCGCTACGCGGTCGATCAGGCGCCCGTCGACGTGCTGCACCGTGCACGCAACGAGTCGTGCCTGTCGCGGCCCGTCTTTTGCTACCGTGACGCCCACACTCACAGCCTCACCGCAATGGAGTGCATCAATCACTTCACGAGCAACATCGTCGTCGTCGCCGGCGCGGACAGGGCGCTGCACGTCGTCGATGTCGCGGCGGAGGCGGCGGCGTGGTGCGCCGAGGAGGCGCACGCGCGTGCCATTCACCACATTGCCATGTGTCGCGCCAGTCGCTTTGTCGACCCACACGCCTCGCCACCGTCTGCGACGCCGCCGTGCGCCGGCGATGTGGCCCACCTCTTCGCCACGGCCGCGCTTGACGGTGTGGTGCGGCTGTGGGATGTGCGCACGCCACACGCGGTACGGCAGTGGTCATTGCACCGCAACCGCGCCCTGCCCTCGACGGGGCTGGCACTCTCACCGACTGCCGCCATGCTCGCCGTCGGCAGCGAAGATGAGAAGGTGCACGTCTACGACGTTGCGAGCAACGCGACGGCGCCGCTGTCGACGCTGCCGTGTGACGGCGTACCGACGGCGCTGGCGTGGCACCCCACGCAAACGGAGCTCGTAGCGGGCCTCGCGTGTGGCCGTGTAGTCTTCTTTGCTCAGCAGTCATGACGCACAAGGTGTATTACTCTCTCTCTCTCTGTGTGTGTGTGTGTGTGTGTGTGTGTGTGTGTGTATACATGTGTGTGTAATGTTGTCTGCATGTGTATGCTGTAACGTACACACACACACACACGCCATACTTGTCTTGCTACTCTTACTGTGTGTGTGCGTGCGGCAGGCGATGTGTGACTATCGCGTGTTGCGCAGGCTAGGCGATGGTGCGCAAGGTCGCGTGTACGCCGTCGAGCACGTGGCGTCGCACGTGACGTACGCGATGAAGGTGATGCCGTGTCGTGACAGCGCGGCCGCGTCGGCGGCGCTGTGCGAAGTGCGTGCGCTGCAGCAGCTCAGTCACCCGCACATTGTCGGCTATGTTGACCTGCTCGTCCTGTTGCGCCCGACGACAACAGCAATGGCAGCATCAGCAGCAGCACTGAAGGACGATAACGAGACGTACAGCGACGGCGCGGCGTCGCTTGCGCTCTTGTGGCATCAGCTGCAGGCGCTAAAGGACGGCGGCAACGACGACAACGATGACAGCATGCACAACTGTGCTGTGGCCGTGTGTGTCGTGATGGAGCTCTGCACGGGTGGTGACATGCAGTGCGTGATGCGTGACGCGGCGCGACAGCTAATGCTCGTTGGTGGCAGCCACCCGCTAGGCGAGGCGCGTGTGACGGCGTGGCTGCTGCAGTGCGCCGAGGCGCTCGCGTACATGCACGCGCGCGGCTGCGTGCACCGCGACGTCAAGCCGTCCAACATACTTGTTGACGCTCACGGCAACGCCAAGATGGCCGATCTCGGCCTCACGACGGTCCGCACCGCCGCTGCTGCGCGTGTGAGCTGTGACGCGGCAGAGGATGTGCATGCGGTGGTGATGATGGGCACGCCAAACTACCTGGCACCCGAGTGCCTGCTGCGGCGGGCGTACAGCGACAAGGCCGATGTGTGGGCCCTCGGCGCCGTCGCGCTCGAGCTCATGACACTGCACGAGCAGCCCGTCAATCGTCTCCTGTTGCGACAGCGACAACGACAGCACGACAAGGACGACGGCGACGACGACGACGACGCTGACGACACGAGGCTGAGTGTGGCGTCACTTGTGCTGCCGCGCATCGCGCGACGCGGCTTCACGCGCGCGCTCGCACGCATCGTCCTTGACGCACTGCAGCGGCAGCCCGCCGCGCGGCCCACCGCCGCCGCCCTGCTACAACGGCTGGCAGCGCACTACCAGCAAACGCTGCAGCACGCCGCCACACTGTCCTTGCTGTCAACGTCAACGTCGACGTCGCTCTCGATGCTGTCGCTGTCGTGGCGTAATGGTGGTGGTGGCGGTGCTGCGGCTGTGACGAGCAACGACGGCGGCGGTGCAAGCTGTGTTGCACACGACGGCGTGGCGGTGCTGCTGCCGCTGCTGCGCTGCGGCGTTTGCGAGGTGGACGAGGCGTGTGTAGTGTGCAGTAGCTGTGCTACGCACCTGTGCGTTGCCTGTGATGCGGCCCGACACCGTCATGCGTCACGCGCCATGCATGTGCGCACACCACTCACATCGCATGCAACAACAACAGCAGCAGCAAAAGCAGCCAGTGCCACATGGTCGTGTCAGATCGCCATGCCGGCACTCGGCACCGCCACGCGCACGCACGAGCACACGGCGCTCGACGCGACGCGCAACAGCAACAGCAGCGACTGCTACAGCGACGGCCTGTCGCGCGCAGAAAGTGCGTCGACGACGCAGCAGCAGCAGCAGCAGCAGACGATGACAACGTCACTGTCGTCGTCGACGACGACGATGACGCAAAGCAAGACGCCGCGGCACGACGGGACGTGCCACAGCATCGCCGAGCACGCGCTGCAAACGCAAGCGCCGCACGCACAGCTGCCGCCCGAGGAGCAGCCGCCGCAGTTGACGCTGACGCGGTTGCATGTGAACGAATGCGGTGGCGGTCGCAACGACAGCAGCCGCAGCAGCAGCAGTCACAGCCACGGTGACGCTGGCGTTGTGCATGTGCCTGACGAGTATGCCACACTCGCCGCCGCACTCGAGGCGGCTGCGACGTGCGCACCACACATACGCCGCATTGTTGTTGCAGGCAACACGGTGCACCGCATTGTGTGTTGTCGTGGCAAGGCAGCACCAGCAGCCTCGTCATCGTCATCGTCGTCGTCGTCGCTGCCGCTGCTGCTGTCCTCGCCGCTGCTGCTGAGTGCGGCGCTGCCTGTCGGACTGCACATTGTCGGCGACGACCCTGCGCCGGTGCTCGAGACGGCAGATGGCGACAGTGTGCTGCACTGCTTGTCTGGCAGCGGCAGCATCTGCAATTTTGTCATTCGTCACACGGGTGTGCATCGCGGCACACGCGCCGCCGTTGTCGTGAGCGGTGGCGAGTGGCAGCTGCTGCGGTGTCGCATTGCCAGTGTGCACGGCAGCGGCGTCGTCGTCGGTGCGCGCTATGCATTGCCGCGCACAATGAGCAAGAACAGCATCAGCAGCAGCATCAACAACTGCAGCAGTGACGCAGAGGACGAGGACGTGGCAGGCGACGTGGTGGCGGCGGTGGTGCGTCAGTGTGCGTTTGTTGACGTGTCGGACGTGGGTGTGGTGGTCGATCGCGGCGCGGGCGGCGTGTACGCGGACAATACGTTTGTGCGCTGCGGCTATGCAGCGCTGCTGCTGCGTGGCGCCGACGCGACGACGGTGGTGCGGGGCAACAGCCTGACGCACGGCACACACACCGGCGTCATTTGCCACGACGCACGCGGCACGGTCGAGGGCAACGTCATTGCACATCACGGCGGCTGCGGTGTGGTGGTGAAGGGTGCACGGGCGACACCGCTGCTGCGCGGCAACCGCATCGTTGGCAACGCGCACGTTGGCGTCTTTTGCTGCGACCGCGCCGCACCGCTGCTCGTTGACAATGACATCTGCGAATGTGGCAAGGCGGGTGTGATTGTCAAGGCGGCGGCGGCGCCGAGTGTGCTGCGCAACACGATCGCCGACAGCCACGAGGCGGGGGTGTACGTGTTTGACGGCGGCAGCGGCGTGTTTGACGGCAACGACATCCACGGCAACGGCAACGCCGGCGTGCTCGTCACGACGCGCGGCTGCCCGTGTGTGGTGCGCAACCGCGTTCACCGCAACGCGTACGAGGGCGTGTGGGTGTGTCGGGGTGGCGGCGGCACCTACTGCGGCAACGATCTCCGCGACAATGACCGCGGCGCCGCCGATGTGGAGGGCGACACGTACGTCACCTACGCGGACAATGTCGAAGAACACGAGTCGTGACGGCGGCAGCGCAACGTAGGGCGCATGCGCACACACATATGCACAAGAGCGGCGTGTCAATGTCCTTTGTTTTTTTCTTACACTACTCACATGCACACACACACACACAATATACACGTTCCTACTCACGTTTTCCTGCTCATTCTACACACACACACATATATATATATGTATATATACAACGACGAGAACGCATTAGCCTGTGTGCGTGTGTGTGTGTGTGTTTTGTTTGGCACGCTGTGTGGCGGTAGCACCGCTGCCTTTGTTGCATCACACAATCGTTGCTGTAACAATGACAAAGGCGACGACGATGACGCCAATGTCTCTCTCTCCCTGTACTGAGCCTTGCTTACACACACATATGCGCCCACACACATACATACATACGTGTGTGTGCACGTGCGCATATGTATACGACGCGTACTCACTGTATGACTAGAGCGATGACGAAGATGAACGTAGATGCACGAGTAGACGAGCGTAACTTGCAAACGACGTAGATAGACGCACGTACAATGACGTATACATACATATACACACACACACCAATACGCTAAAATATATATACACACACACACAAATATACACACACATGCGCACTAGACGCACTCCCCTTGACGTGTACAACGTGGTTTGTGCCATGACGACTGTGGCGTGGTCACTTGCAATCAGCACTATGCACACACACACACACACACGCAGAGCGAGAGACACGCACACTTCTGTGTGCGTTTGTGCAAACGACAATGTGTGCCCTTTGCTTGTTGCTCTTCTTTTGCGTATGTGTGTGTGTGCGTGCGCGTGTGTATGTGTTGTCCGCGCCTTGGCGCCTGCGCAGGCACACGGTGGCATGCGACGCGGCATTGTTGTCTGGTGTGCTCGCGGTGGCGGTGGCATGCGACGTCGGCTGCCACTGCCACTGCAGCCACCCTCGCCATCGATGGCGGTGACAAGCACTCGTCGCGCACTGCACGCCACACGCGTCGCACGCACACAACAGCAACAGCAACAGCAGCCCGCGTCGCCGCGTGGGCACGACGTCAGCGCAGACGACGGCGACTTTGTCAATGTTGACGAGCTGCTTGTCGCGGCAATGGGCGACGACAAGGCGACGTCGTCGTGGCGGCGACGGGAGCAGCAGCAACAGCCGCCACTCGGTGTGGTGCGGCATGACGTGGTCGACCCGAGCGTCGAGCTGTCGCGCCTCGCGCTGCCGCTGCAGCAGCCGCGCCACGGCGCCAGCGCGACACGCGCCGGCAGCCGCCGCTGCGTCGCACGCGAAGACAACGCCGACGAGGCGGACGAAGGTAGCGCGATGACGACGAGCAGCGGCGACGGCGACACGCCGGTTGACACGACGCTCGCGTACGATGACGAGAAGTTTGCCGAGACGCTGCTGCAGATGGAGGTCGACGGCGTCATGGACGAGGTCTGGCAAGACGCCGCGCGCGCCCACCTCGAGGACGTCCGCGAGCTTGCCGAGGTGCTGCGAGCGATGCGGGTGCGCGACGTGTGCTGCATCGACGTCACGGGCAAAACGTCGAGCTTCGACTACGTCGTCCTCGGCACGTGCGAGGGCGCGCGGCACATGCACCTCGCCGCGTGGGCGGTGCAGGAGGCTGACGCGCTGCGCCGTGTCACGAAGGTGCCGCGCCGCCACGTCGACGAGCAGTGGGAAGTCGTCACGGTCGGCCGCATCGTCGTCAACCTCATGCGCGAGCGCCTGCGCGAGGCCATGACGCTGGAGCGCAAGTGGGCCGTCACGACAACGATGGACCCGCTCGCGGCGGCGAACGCGCCCATTGGCGAGGGCCGCCTCGCCCGCGCCCACGGGCTGTGGACGCTGACGCTCAACCTGCAAGACCTCGCCGACTTTGAGGTTGACTACTGCAAGGACGTGCTTGTGCGACAAGTATAGCGCTGCAAGCATGCGCGCGTGCGTGTGCATGTGTGTGTGTGCGTTGTTGTTGCTTGTGTGTGCCGCGTCGTCGCTGCCCTGCCGCGCGCGCATGCAATGTCATTCTTGCTTGTGTGCGTGTGTGTGTTGCCGCCTCTGTGTGTGCGTCGCGTCGTGTAGCGAGCGAGCGAGTCGCGTGTGCGCGTGCTAGTCGACATAGCGTAGCGAGACAAAATCCACACACACACACACACACACACGCACACACATACACGTACATATACATATCGTACACTGACGCGGGCGCGTGTGACATGTTGCCCTCGTCGTCGCCGCTTCGTGACGAGGACGCGTTCGCGGATGTGCTGCGCGCGCCGTTGCTTGTCAATGTGCTGCGGCTGCTGCGCGACGGCCGCTCTGCCGACTACGCCGACCACGAGCGTGGGCCGGTGTCGTTTGTCTTTGGCGGCCTGCACATGCACGACACCGGGCCGTACCGCGACGCCGAACGTGTGTGGCGTGCCGCGGCGTCGTCGTCGTCGTCGGCGTCGCACTACGCCGGCCCGCTCGCGTTGACCGTGTACATTGACGGCGTCGTGGTCGAGCAGTGGGTGGTCGAGGATTACCGCGACGGCCGCACCGATCACAGCATCGTGCGGACGCTCGAGCAGGTCGAGCAGCTGAACGGGCTGGCGCGCGTCTTGCACGCGCACCTGCGCACGTGCGACTTGTACGCCGACATTGTGCAGTGCTGCACGCAGAGCATCGGCAGCGGCGGCGGCGATGCGGCGGCGGGCGTGGTGGGCGGCGACGAACGTGTGCCGGCGACGGGGCTGGCGCTGCGCGTGTGCGCTGGCGCGCCGCCGTTGTCGGCGTTGTCGTGTTGCGGTGCTGACGCGCGCCGTCGCGTCGACATGTGGGCCGTCGACGACCTGCTGCGCGTGACGGTGGCCCGCAACACGCTGTGGCGCGCGCGTGTGCGGCGCTCGACCGCCGCGCTCGCCACGCCGCAAGAAGACGACGAGCGCGACGCCGCGACGACAACGACGGGCAGCAGCGGCAACGACGCCGCAAGCGAGGCGCGCGAGCGCAGCGCGCCGGTGCCGTGCCGACCGCGGGGCGCGCGACCGTCGAGCGCGGGCAATGACGAGCACGCACGGGCGCAGCAGCCGTCGCCGTCATCGTCGTCGTTCTCGCCCGGCAGCGGCGCGCTGGTGCGCGCGGCGGGCGGCAACAACAAGAGCAGCAGCTGCGGGAGCAACAGCGCGAGCAGCCTCATCGCGCGCGTCGGCAGCAACAGCAGCGGCGTCCTGGGCGGACGCTCGGGTGCGCCGTCGCCGCGCCTGGTGCCTGGCGCGTCGGCGCCGCACCGCCCGCTGGCGTCGTTTATGCTGGCGATGGCGACGGCGTCGTCGTCGGCCGCCGCGTCGCCGCTGCTGCTGCTGACGCAAACGCCGACGGCGGCGCGCGGCGGCGCGCTACCGGAGCTGGCGCTGCCGCCCAGCGAGCTGCCGCTGCTTGCCGCGTCGTTTGCGACCAACGGCGGCGGCGACGCGGTTGTCGCAGCCACGCCGCTACCGCCGCACGTGCTGCGCATGCGCCACGTCTTCGCCGCCACGCGCGACAAGAGCGACGACGCAGACGACGGCGGCGAAGCGGCAGCGACGTTTGCGCTCGGCTCGATGGCGCTGGACGACGTGGCGTCCTTGTCGCCGCACGACGGCCCCGAGTTGACGCGCGGCGACGCGTCACCACGACAGCGTCGTCGCCGTGACGCGCTCGACTTGCTCGCGCTGTGCCGCGATGTTGCCGACGGCCGCCGCGCCGCCGCCGCCGCGCTCGTCGACTTTGGCGAGCTCGTGCAAGGCTTTGTCTTTGACGACGTCAGTGGCCACTCTGTTGGAAGCACTGCTTGCTAGAGAAAATGACAATGCACAATGCGACACTTCGGGTGCGTGTGTGTCTATGTACATGCCACTGTCTGCATTCCTTGCGCTTATCGTGCAGTAGCATGCGTTTGTGTGTGCCATGCGTGGTTGCATGCGATCGTTTTGTACTCCCTTTGTTCTGTACACCACTGTATCGCATGACGCAAACAACGGCCGCTTAGCACAGTGGCAGTGCACCACTCTCGTAAAGTGGGGGTCGCGAGTTCGATTCTCGCAGTGGCCTTGCTTTTTTCTACTCTCTTGCAACGTTGCTATCGAACAAACAAGCAACAGACATAATTATTGCACGCACATAAACAACCATTGTTATTGTATTGTTTTTACATGCTCGAATAAGCGCACACACACACACATTAGATGTCAATAACTTCGTCGAGCGGTGTGGCACGACGCGTCGGTGTGGCGGCCTCGCTCTCGTGCAGCCGCATGTCGCCGCTGCCGCGCGCATTGTCGTTGCCTCTGGCGCCGTACGCGATGTCCTCGGCGCTGCCGCGCTCGACGCGTGGCACTTGCAGCGTCGACAGCGTGCTCGCCTCGTCCTCTTGGCCGCTGCTCGTTGTCGTCGCCTCGTGCGGTCCGTCCATGCCACGGTCCCAGTGCATGGAAAAGTAGCACCACGTAGCGAGCATGTCGGTCGTGTCGTCAACGTCGGCTGTTGCGAGCGCCGACGGCGGCACACGCTGCAGCAGCGCCCACGCCTCGCGCTCAATGGCGCGGCGCTGCGCCGCGTCGTGCGCGGCGTCGTTGCGTGCGTGATAGCGCTGCAGCGAGAGCAGCCGCAGCGCCGTCTCGCGCAACGTCGTGTCGCTGTTGCCCGCGCTCGCGTCAGCGGCAGCTTGCGACAGCGCCGCTGCGGTGCCGTCGCTGCTGCAACAGCGACGATGCGACGGCGCACACGCAAACGCCGCCGCCGTCGCACGCGTCAACCCCCATCGCCGCATGCCACCGCGAGCACACCAACGCACAGCACACGGTCACGTCAACACACTACAAGCACAACAATGCGCACAATAATTTATGCACACACAAACACACACACACACACACACACACGCACGCGCGCACACAGAGTAACATATTTAGCGGCACAGCTCGTCGAGCAAGTCGTCGTCGCTGCGCCGTCGCCGTCGCGCACCCTTGTCGCCGCCATCATCGTCGTCGCCGTCGTCGTCGTTGCTCGCTAGCTTGTCGTCGCCACTGCCGCCGGCGTCGCGCAGCAGCGCGTATGCATCGCGCGCGGCGAGCAGGCGCACAAGCGCCGCCGGCAGCGGCTGCGTCAGGTCGACGGCCGCGCCGACGCCGGCGGCCTCGCGCGTCGCGTCTTGCTCGTCGAGCAGCAAGTCGACGGCTCTGTTGACGTCGGCGTAGACAAACGCGCGCGTGCGCGAGTGCAGCTCGACGACAAAGTCAAACGGCGACGCGTGCGGCCGCTCGAGCACCGTCTTGCGCGTCTTGTTGCGCAGCCGGCGCTCCTCGTTGCTCAGGAACGCCTGCGCGACGCCGCCGACGAGGAGGTTAAGGGACTGGTTTTGCAGCAGCCCGCGCAGGCGCTCGCCGTGGCACGTCGCGAGCACGCGCACGCCGCGCTGCGTCATTGACCACGCCGCCTCCGCCTCGGCGCCCGTCGCGAGCTCGTCGACGATGACGTACTCGGGCGTGTGGTTTTGCAGCACCTCGGTCATCACGGCGCCCTGCCGCGACCGCGTCGGCACCTGCATGCGGCGACAGCGACCGAGGAACGGCAGCGGCACGGCGCCATCGCCGCCAATCTCGTTGGACGTGTCGACGACCGTCACGCGCGGCGGCGACGGCAACGCGGACGACGTCACGCCACCGCCGCCGCCGTCGCTGCTGCCGCTGGCGAGTGGCGACGGCGTGTGCGCAAGACTGACGGCCAAGTCGCGCAGCAGCGTCGTCTTGCCCATGCCAGCCTTTGACACGACGAGCACGCTGCCGCGCTGCGCCAGCGGCAGCAGCGCGCGGGCGACGTTAGGCACGTAGCGGCCAACGCGCAGCGTCACGCCGAGCACCTCGCCACCGCGGCCGCGCCAGACCGAGGCACGGTGCGCCGTCTGCGGCACACACGCGCGGCCGTCGTCACCGACGCGGCCGAGGCGACGGCACACGTGCTGCAGCTGCGCCAGCGAGGGCGGCGGCAAGCGCAGCAGCCACGCCGCCCCGCCACGCACCTCGACCTCTTGACCGAGGTGCATGTACATCTCCTCGACTTCGCCCACGGCGAAGCGCGGGTGGGCGATGAGGCTGGCGCGCAGCGACGGCGGCAGCTGCGCGAGCAGGTGCAGCGTCTCGGCGTGCGCCGTGTAGTGCGCCAGCGCAGCGGCGTCACGCCCGCGCAGCACCGCCGCGCGCCGCACGTCGCCGGCCTCGTAGGCGCGCGCGAGGGCCGCGTAGAGCCGCCGCCACGCCGTCGCCACGTCGTCGGCGGCCCACACGTCGGCGTCGGTGCGGCAGTCGGCGAAGCGCCGCCGCGACGGCGCCGACTCGAGCAAGTAGGCGAGCGGCATGTGCGATGGCGGCGGCCGCGCGACTACGCCGGCGGCCTCGCTGGCCGTCCTAGTCGACGTTGCCGCCGTAGTAGCGGCGGTGCTGGCGTCCTCGCGGGCGATGTCACCGCTGCTGCTGCTGCCGCCACTGCCGCCGTCCTTTGTCTCATTGTGCGGTGATGACAAGATTGGTGCGCAGTGACGACTGCCGCCATCGCTGGCGCGTACGCGCAGTGTGCGCAGCGAAGCCGTCAGCGCCGCCGCCACCGCCACGCCGCCGCGACGGTGCATACGCAGCAGCGGCCACATACACGCACCACACCTTCAGGGCGCACAAACATGCATCATGCACGCACGCATCATTAAGCACATACACACACACACATACACGCACATACATGACGAGGGCCAACGCGCATTACTGCGTCGCGTGCTTACATAAAGTCGTCCTCGTCGGGCACGTTGCCAACGTTGCTGCGCAGCTGCTCCGGCGTCAGCACGTCGGCGTAGCTGCGCAGCGCCGCCTGCCGCTCCGCCTCCTCGCGCTCCGCCTTGGCGGCGGCGAGGTGGGCGGCGCGTGTGGCGCGCTCGCGCTGCCGCTCCGCCGCGTCGCGCTCGGCGCGCAGGGCGGCCAAATCGACGTCGACGCGCTCGACGCGCGTCTTGTCAAGGCGGCGCAGCGCGGCCGTGTCTTTGCGCGCGACCGTGTAGTAGCGCTTCAGCTTATTGTCATGGAAGCCAATCTGCCCCACGTCCATGTCAGCCGTCTTGTGCAGGTTGCTCCACGGGGTGTAGACAATCTTGACATCGTTGAGCTTGCAGCCCTCGATGCTGTTCTGCTTCGTCAGCTGACAGCACTCTTCAATCATCTCGTTCGTCAGGTCGTCCATGCCTTTGCCGCGCGGCATGCGCACGTACACGTGTGCGCTACTGTGACTGTCGACGTGGAACCAAATGTCCTCAGGCCAGCCATGCTTGATCAGGTCCTCATTCTCGTACTTGTCCTTGCCCATGTAGCACGTCACCGTCGGGTCCGACGACAAGGTAAAGTAGAACACCATACTTGTGTGTGTGTGCGTGTGTGTCTACCACTCTCTCCGTCTGTGTTTGTCTGTCTTTCTGTGTATGTGTGTATGTTGCTTGTTGCCAAGTACAAGTTGTGTGTGCATGCATGTCGGCTTGACAGCCTCGCACTACACACGTTTGCGACGTCCGTTACGTTGCCTTCTCTATAGCACACACATGCGCACATGCATGTGCATCACCTTATGTACACAAACAAACAAACACAAACACACACACCGTTACACACTACTCTATCCTTGCCATTCACACACACACACACACACACACACACACACTTGTCGTCACGCGTACAGTGGCTGGCCGGTGATGATGTCAAACGTGCGCACTGGTGGTGCAGCAGCGCGGCTGCGGCCACGTGCAGAGACGGGCGCCTCGGCCGCCGTCGTCGCCGCTGTCGCATCACGGCCGCAGCCGCCGAGGATGCTGCTGGCGTTGACATTGTTGCCGCCGCGCTGCAGTCGATAGCGCTGCGTGGGTGCGTCACGGCCGTCACCGCTGCTGTACACATTGCCGCCACCGCCATAGCACGACGCCGAGTGTGGTCGCAGCGATGACGACGATGCCGCAGCTGCAGCAGCAGTAGCTGTAGTGTGCTCCTGCCTCTGCCGCGGCGGCGACACGACGCGCAGCGCCAAGAAGTCGTTCTGCCGCTCCGCCACACTGCGGTAGTGCGGTGGGGGGCCAACGAGCCGCACACCACGACGACGCTCGTGCGCGCCGCGTGCACTGTGTGCGCACGGGAACATGCGTATGCCCGTGTGCCGTGGGGGCAACAACAGCGGCGGCGGCACCGGACGCGGCTTCGCCGCCTCCTCACGCGGCAGCAGCGTGCTGAGGCCGAGGTGGTCGTCGCGCTGCAGATGACGTGCCGCCTCCACACCACGACGCGCAGCAGCCGCAGTGGCGGCGTTGTTGTTGTCGTTGTTGTGTACATGCCCATCCGCGCCCACACCGTCGCCGTCGCTGTGGCTGCTGTGTGTGCGTGTTGTGCCTGGCGGGCAGACACGACGACGCTGCCGTGGTGTGGGCGGTGGCGAGTACAAGGGGCGCAAGTCGACGCCGAGCTGCTCGGGCGGGCCGCGCGCCGAGTGCGGTCGCTGTCGTTGTTGTGACTGATCAGCACCGCACTTGCCCTTGCCGTGGTTGTTGTTGTTACAGTAGTCATCGTCGTCGTAGCCAATGCACACATGCGACGGCACGTCATAGTGACGTCGACCACGCAGCGGCGTCGCGGCCGTGTCGCTTGTTGGCAAGGCACCACCGGCAGATGCATTGGCAGCGTGGCCGTCACGCGCCGTCGCGCCCGCCGCCGCGTAGCGACCGAGCGTTGTGTTGGCGAGTGTGTAGGCGCGCGCGCTCGTGTGTGGCGCGGCGCGGCGGCCGCGTGCACACGCCGACGCACTGCGCACACCCGCCGCTACCCCACGCGGCGGTGACATTGTCGTCGTCGTCGTCCTTGCCGCTGTGTTGTTGTTGCTGTTGCTGCTGCCGGGTGCGCAGTGGGGCTTGTTCATTAGCTGCACGAACAGAGACCCGGCAGGCAGCTTGCGGTCCGCCTCGACG